>JALPQI010005930.1:0-57567 GCA_025490895.1 Thaumatotibia leucotreta | reverse complement strand
ATTTTCGAGCATCTGTCTCTGTCACTTCAATGAAAGCCTAGTTGGAGTGATGGAGACAAAATTTCTGATTTTCTGTAAGCCCGAAGGTGTTGAACGTTGACATTTGACAGTTGACATTTCATTTGGTTTGGCTGATTTGGTTGATTACTTTTACTAATATGATTAAGTATATTAGAAACTGGTTACGTGAGACATTTATCTTTTCATTACTCTTTTTATAAAACGCACAGCGCTACTCCTTTTATCCAATATCCTAAAAGATCAAATCATGAAGCAGCCGATTGAACCAAGCCAAGAAGATTGCTGTAACAGTGGATGTAATCCTTGTATATTTGATGTCTACGAAAAACAGCTCAAACTGTATGAAGCCTTTGTAAAAAATGGGGAAAAATCAGGAGATTTACAAGAAAATGCTATATCACAATTAGAATATACCAGATTCAAACTTGTAGACAATAGAGAGTTATGCTCCTTTCATAGGATCCTCTCATTCAAAAGATCTGAATGTGTCGATGGCAAAAATGTACAATGGAAAGCTGGTGATCATTTCTTAGTTAAATACATTGCAGAAGGGAAAGTATGTAGTAGGGCCTACACTCCAATCAAATATAGTGTTGGCAATAAGGACTCTGACTTTGCAGTCATTGTGAAGAAATATGAAAATGGATTAGTATCCAACTATTTATGTAATATGACACCAGGGCAAGAGTCTTTATGGAGAGGGCCTTATGGAATATTCAAATTGATACCAAATACATATGAAAGAATAATCATGGTTGCCCAAGGAACTGGTATTGCACCTTTTTATTCTATCATAAACAATGTTTTAACCAATGAGGATGATGATACTAAATTATTGTTATACTTTTGTTGTTCTTCACCAGAAACTATTATTTTAAGGGAGGAATTATATTCATTTAAATCATTTTGGAATTTTAAATATAATATATTTTTAAGTAAATCAAAGTGTGCTCCTAAGTACCAGGAACCTGTTCACGAGAGGAAACTGGAATTTACAGACTTAAAATTACTACAACCATTTTCCAATAAGGATCAATTTCTGCTTTGTGGCTCAGCTTCATTTATGAATATGTTTAAAGTTTCATTAATGGAAGCAAATGTTTCATATGATAAGATCATAACATTTTAGTTATGTTCTCTTTGTATTTTCCCTGTGTGTGTGGTCTTTATGAGACAGTGAAGAGGGCACAAAATTTGAAGCACTATATAACAGCCTGAGGATGACCAGCATAGGTATATAAATGCCTTACTTACCTATTGCTCTATATTTTATGACCAGCTTCTCAGCAAAATGTTGAGTGCTGGACTCACCCCACAATTACTTTATGTAAATATTTGCAAAATAAACATATCTCGAAACATTTTTCTTTGGTATATGACATCTAATATTTATAATTTGCAAATTACTTTAACAAATTATGACTAAATTTATTAATTCAAAATGAAATGTGAAAAAATGTGTAATTAGTAATTATTGTACTACAAACAATTTCACAAATTACTGTTAATAAAAATGCAGACAATAAATCTTAGATAATGTTTTAAGAAGTCATAATTTTATCCCCATATAATAATGTATGGACCCAGGACATTCAATCCTATTAGGCTGATGTGAATATGTAAAGTACTGTATTGACAAAATAATAATTAACTCATCGAATCCCAGGCATTTGAAGTGCAATAAGCATCTACATCAAGTGATGATGTCGGAATTAAGTGTGGCTCGAAGGGTTAATGCAATAAGTTGTATTTTGAGATGGTTAAATTGAACATTCAATATACCATTGCCTTAAGGTTGACTGTTAGAGAATGCCTCTAGGCATTATGTTTGCCTTTTGTATGTTAAGAGTTACTTTTGGGCAATAAAGTTTAAATAAATAAAAATAACCATGTTCTCTGCCCACATGGCTGTATTAGGGCATTTCTATTTATAGCAGTCAAAGGCAAAAAAAGGTGTATATAAAAATGCTCAAAAGTACGTATGTCCCAGTGCAAAATATGTGCCAGTGCTATTTATAAGAGGATTGGTAACATCTTAGGTTCCGTATTTGCCATTTTGGCTACTGGCATAACAAGTCCTCAATTTTAGTTATCTATTACGTTTTCTAAGCTTGAGTGAAAATAATGCAAAAATGCAAGTTCGGGTACTTCAGTAAATAATAAATAATGACCAATTTGACTAGATTAAGTAACTTTAATTGAAACAATGGATTACTTTAAAGGTGCGGTTAAACTAAAAGAGCATTCGCTGTTCTAACCTCCCACTCTACGAAATTCGATCGGTAAACAAAACGTGATTGGTTGATTTCGTAGAACGGGCGCTAGAACAGCGAAGTTCTTTTGGTTTAAACGCACCTTAACATGGAAATATTGGAAATTCGCGTTTTTTTTTGCTAAATATGATTGCCGGGAAGAGGCGCTTTAGTGGACGGCCATTATTAAAAATTAGGCGCTCTACAGACCTACCAACACGTCGCTTGCAACTTTCAAACAATGCGATATTTGATTGTTCGTCGGAATACGGCAACGATTATTTTATGATAACAAGATTATTATTTATTTGAAAAGCCGTATGTAACTAATATTCGGTCAGTATTTTTTCTACTACTTACAAAATATTTGAAACCTAAGTCCTATAACTTCTACCATTGATCTCATTATTTATCACTGGCAACACCTTCAGGTCAGATATGGATTTTTTCGCGCCGGCGCGAAACGTGCGTGCTCCTCCGCTAGTCTTTAGTCCATACAATCATTAAAATACTTAATTGTTGTATTTTAAATGATAGCATGATATGAAACCATAAATTGTTAAAATATAAACATATTTTACAATGTGTTATACGTAATTAAATATTGTCATTCCTAACGGATAGTAAGTTATATTAAATGGATTGAGGTATTTTCTATCAGCATTGGTAAACGTTGATTTAGCAAAAATGGGCTCAATTGTGTTGAAGAGTTTATCAATCCTTTTAGGGGTGTTTTTTATATTCGTTGGAATTACAAAATTAACACCTTTTATTTCCAAGGAACTACACAAGGATTTGGTGAGTACATATTTAGTTTTGTAGAAATAAACATTAAATTGTTGGTCGGTGCATTGATTTTGTTACTGAGCGATGAGAAATGCTATTTCGGTATTTGGCCTGCCGCCTAATTCCCGCAGGTCGACCGCGCCGACGGGTTGCGACAATGAGTGGCGACACCGTTCCGAAATTCAATCTATAAAATTAATCATAGCCAAATTAACACAGTGTAACAATGTTCCTTATTCGCCAGCCGTAGAGGTAGCATTTCTTGTTACGCATGCCAAATGATTAAAATGAATGTCCTAATGGGATGTAATTAATTAAATAAATAGACATCCAATCCGATATGGGGACGTTATTTACAGCACCTGCGGACGAAATGTGTGGTTACACAGTGTTATCTACACGTATTATAAACTTGGATGTGGATGACGTATTGGTAGAAACTATCAGTTTATTTTGGGTTTACATCATTCCTACCCTCAAGGTCAAGTCAATGTTCGTTTACTTGTTTCTGTACAATATCGACTGACGCGATTTTGCACGTGCTTTTGCTTTTTCAAACATACATGGCAGTTTGTCTAGTAAGAAGGTACTGGATAAAATAGGAGTAGTAGGAACAGTAAAGGTCAAACACAACGATCAAATTTGTAAACTAACTCTGTTGACTTGTTATAACTAGGAGGACGTGATAACTTTATCACACTTTGCGCACACATTAGACATTTATTTTGACTATAGAATCTAGCCTGATAGAGACAAATCCCCGAAATTCACAAACTTCGGTGTACCTACAATCAACAACACAGCTGTGAATACAGACAAAGTGCCAGAAATATGTATACACACCTTTATGTCCAGGCAATAAAGTTCTGTTTACATAATTTTGGTACTTTACCTGTATTCACAGGTGTGTTGTTGACTGTAGATACACCGAAGTTTGTGAATTTCGGGGATTTGTCTCTATCATTCATTAGAGTAATAGATAAAAAATATAAAAATCCCTACAATATCCTCGATTTCGTAGTTCAGGTTAATCAGATTATATCGCCTACTACCGCGAAAATCGAAATTCGTATAAATTTAGTGGATTTTTCTCTGCCACTGAAACGAGGGCGTCATTAGAGCGAAAGAGAAAAATCCTCGAAATTAACGAATTTCGTTTTTCGCGGTAGGGCCGCAGATCTCTTACTGCTAGTATTTTGACAAGGTTCTAGTGGTCTGCGGTTCCTATTGGTTGAGTGTACAAGTACAGTAAAATATCCTACATGTAAATGAACTGACATGTTGTTAAAGCAAGTTATAATAAAATTGGATACTAACATTATTATGTTTCCCTACAATCCCTACCTCACAAGCGATTATAATGTACAGAAACTAGTAGGTAAATTTACGCTTTTTAACGATCGGAAGAAGCTTCAGTTGCTAGCTTCTGTTTCATATACTATAATATATTATATGAGCAGCAGTACAAAGCGAGTGCCAGAAGTAACTAGGATACATAAGCAATAAAATAAATTAGATGAAAGAAAAAGATAGTTACTTCCAGATGTATCTGCGTGTTGTGTAATAGGTTAGTTTTGTGTAATAGGTGTATTAGCGAGAAGTAGATTTAATTTATGAACATAACTGTGTAATGTAAGGATGAACCGTACCATCTGATAAAGGTTGAAGTAGGTAAACCTTGTGGGCTACAACTACTAAGAAAATTATATGTTTTCTGTACGGTCGGTGAAGTAGGTGAGGGCGAGGATAAGGTCAAAAATTGGCTCAAAGTGTAATTTCTGGACTAGCCTAGCCCCTATGTGGTATAGATCCCATAGGTATATTACGTACCTATTACCATTAATTTAACTTCCGTTGTACCTAACTGATATAGGTATGCCGAATTCTACTGCAATGATAAATTAAAATAACAGTTTATGAGTACCTAAGTACCTATTGACAGTTTTCATTATTTATTTGTCTCTGAGACCAAATATTCTGTTCTATAATAAAATAATGACTAGTCTATCTTGACGCACCAACATTATAAACGTTTCTACTCATAGCATGTAGTTATTAAAAGCATAAACTACAACCGCAACGTATTATTTAGAGAAAAGAATAACAATTTTAATGGACCAGCGCCGAGCGTGACTTGACAGATGTTTACATTGTTCCAGAGGAAAGAGTACGTTAGATATGCCAAGGTGTTCCCGCTAACTGAGACGCTGGACTTCAAGCTGCCGTCGAAATGGTACAGGCGGGCCGTGGGCGCGCTCGAGATACTATTCGGGCTCACCATGGCACTGTTTCCTGGACGTGAGTCAATTAAACCACATGACATGAACCTGAGCATTTCTCATAAAGTTTGTACATTTGTGTGGTAGTGGTAGAGTCAATGATGCTGAGCAAGATCCACCACATTTCCCAAAATGTCCTAGAAAGTTTGTATGGAGCTTTTCTTTTTTGTTACCACATTTCTATACATTTTTGGTAACAAATCTATTCTTGATCTTGCTCAGCATCATTGACTTGACCAGCCTACCTCTCTCTCTCTTCAATCGTTTCCTCACTACTGAGAATTGTGACTCCTTCTGATTCCGTCAACCAGTTGGCTCCATCGGTTACGCTCCGTTGCTTGGTGAAGTGCAGCACTGACTGATAAGTCCAATTCTTCAGAAATCTGGTCTGACCACCTCTTAGGACTTCTGCCTCTAGGTCTCCTGCCTTCGATTTTACCACCATTTTACTTGACCAGCCTACCAATTTTTATCAATATTGAAGACGTGATTCCAAATGAACAAACTTTTTGAGAATTGCTCACCTACTCTATTTTTAGGGGAGTTTTGGCTGGTATTCCGTATTTTGCAATAGGGGCTTCTTTTATAGAATCCGAAACGGAGGAATTTTACCTAATTATATTAAGTATTTTTACAGAGTAACAAAAATAGTGCCAATCCGCTTAAGGGCTTCTTCTGTAGATATCATATTCCGCAGGATGCATTTTTTTCGTGAAAAATATTTTACGGGGCCAGCTGCCCAAATAGGTGAATCATCCAAAGAAAATGAAGAAACAATTTTTGGCCTAATTTTCTATTCAGAATACGATATTGAATGAGCCCTTAAGCAGATCGGCACTATTAGTTTTGTAACACTGTATTCCTGCCACAAAACTACTAAAGTCGAATGACGTGTTCCAAAGAAGTAGTCCGTTGTTTGATTTACCCCTTTATCTCGCTGACAGTGTAAATATTACAATCTAATGAATCTTAACACACTGAAAATAGAACAGAATGTTTAAAGCGCTGCGCTGTGTGGGCGCTATACCTATCTCCCTTAAAAACGGGTATAGGGTACGGGGTCACACAGTCAACACTTACCAAGTGTTATGCTCGCCTTTCACCGCGAGCGGAGAGGACCCATTAATGGGTCCGTTTCATGTTCATCTCTGGCGAAGAGTTAGGGTCTTCCCAAACCTATCGACGCTTTCCCATTATTACGGAAAATCGCGCCGTAGATATTATCACCGTCGATCGGCGTCGTCCGAGTTGTTTCTTTTTCGCTCTTATTACTTAGTACCTAATAAAGGTTTTCATAAATGGATTTAGCCGAATTCGCGTCGGCGCCGATAGATTTGGTTTAGTTTATAGTTGCCTATTTCTAAGAATGAACTTTTGACAGTTATAGATTAATCCTTATTAACATCATTTAAATAAAGCTCATTTCTAAACTGGCAACCAGAGTTGGGCAAAAAATAATATGATTACTTCTATAAATTACATTTGTATGTATACTTCGTAATATTTATTACAAAGTATACATACAAAAGTAATCTGAAGGAGTAATCATATTACTTTTTGCCCAACTCTGCTGGCAACTATAGGACTGTGAGCGTTACCTACCAGCGCGACGACAACAACGTATAAGATACAATCTGCGGTTCTTTTGTCATCGTAGATAGCATTTTGTACGTTGTTTGTAGGGTTGAATCTGCTATGAAAAAAAAAAATCGCAGATTGCACCTTGTTGTCGTCAAGCGGTGAATTATACCGGAGCTATTAGTCCGTTCCATTCGCGGTGCAAGGCGCGCAATAAAAAGGGACCCTCAAACTCGTTCCAGATAAGATAAAGAACGCCGCGAACATCGGTCTGGTGGCGCTGATGATCCTCGCGGCGTACTCGCACATCATGGTGGGCGACCCCTTCGACCGCTGCGCGCCGGCTCTGGTCTTCTTCTTCATGCTGAGCGGACGACTCGTCGTTTGGTAAGTTACAGTGGCTTACTTACTCGAACTTTGCGCGCGAACCTCCAAATTTGAAGATTTGGAATACTAGTGTATTGCAATGGGAACTCGTACGATATAACAGTTCGGAGACTCAATATTACCTATTAGTCTTAAATTGAGAAACGGGCCCCTGTAGTCGTGTAGAATACTCGTTAAAACCCAAGAATGGACTCGGACATAGGACAGACACAATCGATAGCCTGCCTGGTAGGGATAGAGCGTTGTATCGATGTCTATTACATTTATTTTCTTCAATCCCGCAGCAAATTGATATAATACATATTAGAGCACTGACGGCTTAACTGGTTAATCGCAGGATTTGCTGGCCCATTTTTATCTATTTATCTTCTGCGTTCATTCGTGGAATGTGAGGAATTTGAAAGCAAAATGATGTCAGCAAGCGAGTAGAAAATACCGATCTATCTTTTCAAACGTAAACAAAATCATAGTTTATGTTTTTTATATAACGAAACCTGTTTATTAAATATATTGAGTTAATTTTGTCTTTGATTATCGTCATATTTTCTCTGACACGTGTGTAATAAAAAGCAAATTAATCTTCCAAAGATAGAGCCACCTACGCTGGATTGCTATAAAATGTGCATAACAGATTTTACAATCCCGTATAAACTTTTCGCACACATCAAACACTGAACGTGACTTTTGCAATTATCTGGAACGACTTCGTCGTAATAAAAGCCCACCTCAAAGAGTTTCACTATCACTGTACACATGGTACCTAGCAATAGTAACTCTTCGTACCTTGACCACCTTTTATGCGATGTAAACATGAGTTACGAAATAAAATTAGTGGTATCAGACGCCTAACATTGGTCTGGCAGCGCGCCAGCGCAGGAATCCACGATGACGAACGCATGTCGCACAAATAATAAGCGTTCCAGTCGATTGCAACTGAAACTATACCAGTTATCAGCTCTGTAATTATCACCACAGCACCAAAGCGAGCGACAAGTATGAAAACGCATTTCCCGTTGTACGTAGATGACTTGTTCGGACTTATGAAGATGCCGTTTGGCCTAATTAGTGAAAATATTTTCAAACTTACTTCTATGTTTCGGGCAATCATTAAAAATAGATTAATAATATGTAAAACTATGGAAACGGATTATATATTTGTATTATAACGCTTTAACCTCCTGAGGCCTGGTGACGTCACTTACGTCAACCGAATTTTAACTTTGACACTATATCTATAAAGTCAAAATGTTATGTAATATATATATGACTCAGGGCCTCACAAGGTTAAAGGGTTCGAAACGTCGGGATGTAATTAATATCCTAAATATAATCCCTTTCAACGAATAACTGCCGCGGCACCCGAAGACAATATTACAATTTGATTTATAATAATATGTCCGTATGGTGACGGCAGTAAGAACACATTTGTCACCACCCTAACTCTTCCCGCGGGTGTCGTAAGAGCCGACTAAGGGATTGAAGTGCCACTGACCATTATAGATAGTAGATTGGTGATGGGCTGCAGCATAGTGGACACATTACTGCGATCGCCAATCCGCTTGCCCAGCGTGGCGATTATGGCCATTTACCTCCTAATGCGTCTATACGCATAGTTAATAGGAGTGGCTTACGTCCAGCAGTGGACTGATATAGGCTGATGACGGAATATGTACAGTAAAGGAAATGGAATCAAGTACCATTTTGGACTTTGTCACAGTCGACAAACAATATGAAAGTCACTAGGAACGGAACCTCATATTGTTTTCACTATGACAAAGTCTGAAATGGTATTTGAATCTTTTTCCTTGACTGTAGGTATTTATCGTAACTTTATAATTAGTTCGTCCCTAAAAACAATTGAACGGAACCCTGCGACCAAACCAAGGTGCGGACTGCGTGTCCTCCCTAAGTTCAATTTACTTTCGTGATGTGTATTAAACTGCATAAATTGTTTATTTCAAGGTACCAGATCAGCCGCCGCGAAGAGCTGGAGAAGAACGCAGCGACACAGAATGGCAACGGGCTCAAACGAGACTAAACTAGCCAAATAACTCCATTCTATGCACGAATTGCATTCAAGTTTCAACATAATACCATGATAGGTTAAAATTGGATTCATAATGCATTTTGCATACTTAATTATTTATTACTGTTACTGTAAAATACTGTTTTACAAGTCCCGTCGTTGCGACTTCTTGTCAGTTTGCTGTGATTAACTCTAGTCACTCGCTGTTGCTTTAGTTAAGTTATTACGTCGACAAGGCAACCGTTCTCGAAACCCGTTCTACAGTCTGGCAAAAAAGAGGAGAAATTATAAAGTAACAACATTGTAGTCTCGTCATTTTAAAATTAATTTAAATTAAGATTAAGGGACAACATGTTGATATTGGCACCTATTAATTTCTACTCTTTTTTGTCAGATTGTTAATAGGTATTTACAAATAAAGTTGGGCCACGCCATCCGGAATTAGATCACAAATAACATTAACTCGAACTCCAACTAGGAGTTATTTGTACCTAAAAGTGATATTAATTTAAGCGATACCTAAGCACTAGGTTCATTTTGTATGTGCGAGTATGATAGGAATGCGTATGTAATTTAGAGACTACGGTAACTGCCACTGTATATTATTATCGGTAGTTTTAGTCAACTAATGCACAAAGATATTCTTTGGTTGTAATGCACCCTTACATTTTGTGGTGTCTGATTTGCTCAAAGGGACTTACTTGAAGGCGGATTAGCTATGTATTGAAATAAATAAATTACCATCGTGACGTCAAGATTGTTAAGAACACCGCGTATTGTTCGTAGCTCTCAATAAATTATTATTATGACATGTAACATTTTAGATATATTCATCATAACTTTATGATTGTTATCCATTAGAAACTTCACATTGACTGGAGATGACAAACTATTTATTATTCATTGCAATTTTGATAAAATTAGATAATTGTATTATTTATTTGTGTGATGTGCGTCGTGTTTGGAGTGTGATTGTAATGAAAATGAAAAATGAATAAATGGAAAGAGAACTTTTTGGTTTTATTTTTATTAATTTTGCCTGTGGAACTGAAACTTTGGTTTAAGTAAAAGTCGTAAAAGATTAAACCTGTTCTTTAGTACCATTATATAGAACAATAAACTTCGTATATATCTAAGGTTTAACCCTAAACTAAGTTAGATTTAAATCAAGTTTTTCCGTAACCGTTATAATGGCGGGACCAGATCCTGAATTAGATCGATTCATATTGCATTATTTAATACTGAATTAGTACTATTTGGTATCTGTTGTAAAAAAAAATGGTACCTCTTCTATTTCAAAGTTATATTCAATCAGTCTGGTCCCGCCATTATAACGTTATATGGCGGAACCAGGTCCTGAATTCTGTCGATTCATATTGCATTATTTAGTACTGAATTGGTACTATTTGGTACCTTTTGTAAAAAAAAAAGAATACCTCTTCCATTTCAAAGTTACCTTTCAGTCTGCATTTATAATCACAGAAGTTGCATTTAAAATTCTTTTCCCTTCACTAGCTCGTAAAGCGCTCTTTTATCCTTTAATACGAGCGGATAAAAACGCATCTTATTCACTTGTGAAGCAAAGTGATCTCTAATTCCTATGGCACTAACTGCCTAGTATAAGTGTATCTGTATGACCGTAGTAAACATGCGCAATCGGAGCTCACATGTTAAATTAGTCAATGCTCATTGGTGACTTTGTAAGCCATTGGCTATATTTAAGTAGGAGTAAGTCTACGATTCCTCTGGCCCACTACTGCCTAGTATAAGTGGATGTGCATGCGCAATCGGAGCTCACATGTTCTTTGCCCCCTTATATAATAAATAACTATTTCACCAGTGTGTATCATCTCGTGTCTCCGTAAGTCACCTTCTATTCTGCATTTGTTATCACAGAAGTTGCATTTAAAAAAAAATTCACCAGTGTGTATCATCTCGTGTCTTCGTAAGTCACCTCTCCGTCTGCATTTGTAGTCACAGAAGTCTCATTTAAAATTCTTTTCAACAGCGTGTATCATCTCGTGTCTCCGTAAGTCACCTTCTATTCTGCATTTGCAATCACAGAAGTTGCATTTAAAATTTTTTCACCAGTGTGTATCATCTCGTGTCTCCGTAAGTCACCTTCTATTCTGCATTTGTAATCACAGAAGTTGCATTTAAATTTTGTTTCACCAGTGTGTATCATCTCGTGTCTCCGTAAGTCACCCTCTATTCTGCATTTGTAGTCACAGAAGTTGCATTTTAAATTTTTTCACAAGTGTGTATCATCTCGTGTCTCCGTAAGTCACCTTCTATTCTGCATTTGTAATCACAGAAGTTGCATTTAAATTTTTTTTCACCAGTGTGTATCATCTCGTGTCTCCGTAAGTCACCTTCTATTCTGCATTTGTAATCACAGAAGTTGCATTTAAATTTTTTTCACCAGTGTGTATCATCTCGTGTCTCCGTAAGTCACCTTCTATTCTGCATTTGTAATCACAGAAGTTGCATTTAAATTTTTTTTCACCAGTGTGTATCATCTCGTGTCTCCGTAAGTCACCTTCTATTCTGCATTTGTAATCACAGAAGTTGCATTTAAATTTTTTTCACCAGTGTGTATCATCTCGTGTCTCCGTAAGTCACCTTCTATTCTGCATTTGTAATCACAGAAGTTGCATTTAAATTTTTTTTCACCAGTGTGTATCATCTCGTGTCTCCGTAAGTCACCTTTCAGTCTGCATTTATAATCACAGAAGTTGAATTCAATACTAAATAATGCAATATGAATCGATCGAATTCAGGATCCGGTCCCGCCATTATAACGGTTACGTTTTTCCATGTATATAGGCAGTAGGTTTAAAAAAATGTGAGTGGTTCAATAAAAACGTCCCACTTTGTAGCTTGCAATAAGCGCACTTAGACATTTTATTCGTATAAAGGTACAGGTCAAAACCGTCGTTATGGTAAGCGACACAGGGGACTTTTTTCTAAAACATTCACAAATAGATAAATATAAAAAAAATCAACGTGTTAATTTAAGATCTGAGAAAAGTAATTTCGATTTTTAATGAAACAAACTATGTTACTGAGGGCCAATTATTCAATCTCCAGTCCAGTTACGAGTATCAGATATATAAATTTTAGCTTCCTACTTTTTTTTTCTAATGTGCTCATGACTTGTGAGGATTGAAAAATTTCCTTAAAAACATTGGGTAGCGTTAGCTTATTAGAAAATTTAATCGGCGAGACGTCATATCGGACTGGGATTAAAACTTTGCATTACGTTTACGTTGCGTTCATGATTTAAAAACAATAAGTAAAGTAATATCACCTGCGTTTCCTCGATTTAAAAAAAGCGTGTTTTATATGTCGGTCACAAGACTTCAAGCCGGGTCTCTCCCGGTCTGCAACAGTTCCAAGGCATTCTTGAGATTGGTGATGGCCGTCTTCATGTCTTCGTAGTTGAGGGCGCTGCTCGCCCATTTGCAGTACTTCTGCGCCTTGGCGATCTGGTCCGGCGTGAGTTGGGCGGCGGCGGTGTTGTCGCCGTACAGCGTGGAGGCGGGGGTCGGCTGCTGCGAGGGGTCGTAGGGTACGAAGCCGCCGGGGTTGGGGTCCGGCGTGTAGGGCACGGGCGGCAGCTGCGAGGCGGCGCGCATGGCCAGCGCGGGGTCGGGCAGGCCGCCGAGGCTGCCGGGCGCCGCGGGCGGCGTGGCGGGCGAGGGCGACGCGCCGGGCGCCTGCGGGAGCCCCCCGAAGCCTGGGACTTGTGGGAGACCCCCGAAGCCCTGCGGGAGGCCGGCGGGCGCCTGCGGGAAGCCGGCGGGCGCCGGCTCCGAGGTCTCCGCGGCTTCTGAATCTTCTTCTCCCTCTTGCTTGAGAGGACCTGAATTTTTTTTAATTATGAATTGTTTAACAATATGTTGACTTTCATGATGGAGCAGTTATTCCAAAATTCCAAACTCCTGGGTCGCGTTTTTTAGAGTTACAATTTTGCTGTTTGCTTTTCTTTCTAGCCAATACGTGCGTGCGTTAGAGAGACAAACAGCGAAATTGTAAAATGTAACTGGGTGAATCAACTTTTTTCTGTCTGTTATTACCATGGTTACGATCGCCTGAGTCACGCTGGTTTTATGCATAATTATGATACTTAAACTATGCAAACATGCATTTTCTGGTGTTAATAAACCTTTTCCTAGCTGGGCCATCTACGAACATGGACTGTATGCACGATAAACGTTTTTAAACGCCTGACCACCGTAAGCCACGTGCCAACATCAAGCATAACTTAATATAATTATATGGTTTTATTTTTTGTTACATTGCTTATTTATGAATAAATTCAGTTTTACCCCTTTATGGGAACTGTGAACTGAACATTTTTATTTACCCCATGACCCCATAGTAAGGGTATGATAAGTTTAGCTCCAACGTGTAAATGTAGATGTTAGATTTACGTGTACGTTTCACGATGTTTCAACCACAAATTCGTTATTTTCATATTAAGAATGATTTATGATTATTATCTTTATGATAATTTTATGGAAACTCAATATTGGAAATGAGACTCCACTATCTTTGCCAGTGGGTTCATGGTATTTTCGGCCATCTGTGTATATGAGTAGATCCACAAGTCTGTGAAATCAGTTACTAATTCTTTTGTGCGATCTTATTATTAATTAAGTTGATTTAGACGTCCACATGTTTACTGATAGGCCCAGGCAAAACATTCAGAACCTCAATGTTAACTTATTAACATAAAAACACAAATGAATAGGTAACAACTGACTTGTGGATTTACTCAGATCTAGACCAAACAGTGTGGGCTAGTTATTGGACACATGCCATAGAGAGAAGAACATGGCTACACTTTCAGCTGATAGAATAACATTAGTCACTTATGACTCATTCATTACAGGCTAGCACTAGACCATATAATATATCTGCACATCATGTACTTGAGTGTGAGCATTTTCATTTGTAGAGACACCCAATTAGCTTGAAATTAAAAATCTTTAAATTTAGTCTGGTTTTTCACAACAATTCAGTACCTACTAAATTTCAATGAATATTCGGTTTTGGTGTTAATTGTATAAACTATAAGATAAGCGACATTATAATATAATAAGGCCGATCAAATACAAATCATTTATCAATCAAGCTTAAATTCTTAAAAATATCGTACATAATTGTCGTTACGAACCTGACTGCAATTACGGTTTTTTAATATCATGCTGAGTGTCCCTAAAAGCGAAAATGCCCGTGTGGCTTGCAGAACATTAGTTAAGGGGTGTGCCCAAAGTTGTCACTACCCTCAAATCTAATCATCACTACATCTAATCATGAGGATACAACAAGGAAGAAAACATTACCCCTACAGTCGTTATAGCCTTGGGGTAAATCCACAAGACTGTAATACCTTATTCTTTTCTTTATTCTTTTATCTTTTTTTATCTTTTTTTTTATTTATTCTTTTTTTTTTTTCTTTTGTACCATATTCTTGCACTTAATAATATAGAAAAGAAATAGGATGGCATTGTATGAATATGGAAGGTAATATTCGGGTAAACAAGCAGTATGTTATACAATTTTTATGGTTAACAAATCATTCGGGCAAATGAAATTCGGGCAAGTTAGATTCGGGCATATGAATATTATGTTAAATAACTGTCGGGCAAACAATAGACAACCGAAAAAATACATGAAATCTCTTTACATATCATCTTAGCACATGACACCGGATATATAGTATTTCCGGGTTTAATTTGAAGTAAGTAACATCAACATTCCGTAGCAAGTTTGAGAAAAGTTGATTTTCCGTACGTCTAGCCTAGCCCTGTAGGTAGATATGTGGACCCTTAAATGTACTTAATTAATATGAGAACATACAAAAGAATTGGTAACTCTCATTACAGTCTTGTGGATTTACCCCAAGGCTATAACGACGGTTGTCTATTGTTTGCCCGACAGTTATTTAACATAATATTCATATGCCCGAATCTAACTTGCCTGAATTTCATTTGCCCGAATGATTTGTTAACCATAAAAATTGTATAACATACTGCTTGTTTACCCGAATATTACCTTCCATATTCATACAATGCCATCCTATTTCTTTTCTATATTATTAAGTGCAAGAATATGGTTTAATAGAATATTCAAATGCCAGAAGCAATTGTTGCCATATTAATTGTTGGCCATATTATTAAGTGCAATAATATTATTTAATGGAATATTCAAACGCCATCAGTAATTATCAGTTTTTTCAAATAAGTACTCTAGCTATATTATTAAAAGTTACAAGCGTTTGAAAAAACGGGCTTCTGGGAACCGGTCGACGAAGCCCCGCTGCGCGGGGCTTCTATTTCTGCTTTAAGGGGTGAAAGGTACCTAACGAACCTATCCAGGTTAGGGTAGGGGAACTACAATATGTTCTTTTTTTAATGCGGGGGGCTTCGCCCCCCGAGCCCCCCTTTTTTGATTTTACAAAAATGAAGATGCGTAAACAATTAATTAAAAATACGTTAGTATTTTTTAGTCAACGCTTTTAACTCCGCCCTACCCTAGAAACCTAACCAATCCAAGTTGGTTTTGCCCTGGTTTATTACTTGAACATATTTTTAAACCATTAACCTAGCACTGTGTATGCACAAAATTAAGTAGGCTAAACGAGTAGGATGCCATTTAACATTATGACAAATATTCTCGGCCAAAAAATTTAGGAAGACGTTATACTTTTTAATAGTAGTTTCACTTTGTGGAGGGTCATTTGGATGACAAGTTATGTTATGGCATGTAATATTTACGATTTCCGATGATTCGGACAAAAAACATTATGGAAATTGTCTATTCTGGTAGCTAATTTGGATGACAAACGATGTTGTGGCATGTGATAATTACGGATTTCGATAATTCTGACAAATGACATTATGAAAACTGACTTTATGGGAAACAAAGTTTCTGGCAAATGATTAATATAGTAAACAATAAGTATGGCATAAGATGTTATGAGAAACAATATTATATGTGTTGAATAGGATGGCAGATAAAATTATGGCAAATGAAATTCTGGCAAATGGGGGTATCCCATTTTTTTCACACCTAGGACTGCAAACAAACTGTCTTTTGTTTTGAAATGTCAAATTGTGACACTAGATCTTGACATTCAGCCACAGAAAAAAAAATAACCTTAGAACTAATGTCTATACCGCCAGTTAAAAGGATACCTCAAACAGATTTAAAAAAAATTGGTGTGAATGTTTTTTTTAATCTTTTACGATACTGTACTACAATGATATAATAAGTAAAGATATGTTACACAGGCTCTAAAATTGAAGCGCGCAGATTGTGATAATTCTAACAATCGCTCTTAGTTCTACTCAGACCACCGTGAGGTGTGTACCACTGCCGAGTTCTCGCAAATCACATGAACTGCGCCCTGAAATGTCATTTTATGTTATACAATAGTGAAAACTACGAAATAAAATGCAAAAATGCCCTTAACATCAAAAATCATGCGCAATTAAACGGAATTATATATTTTTTTCAATTTTACTATTTATTGAAAATAAATAGGACGCCATTTTGACGTTTTTGAAAGACTTCGAGAAAAAGACAAGCTTATGCTGTTTAAGATCAAGAGTAACAGAGATAAAACAATGTTTATCAATAACAACCTTAAGAATGCACGCGCAATTTGTCAAATGCTAGTTGTCTCTTTTTTATTTATTAAATACGAGTATATGTATTTTGCCATCTCTTTCACGCATTTTGAAGAATGAAGATAGGTGTATGTCAACTGTCAATAAATCGTAGGTGTATGATGTGAAGTATTTATTTCGCTCATTTTGTTAGAGTATAACGTATCTTTACTTATATATCATTGCTGTACTATTGGTTTTTTACAAATTAAATAGTATGGTTCGGCGAAATCAGTTCGTGTTATTTGTCGTGGTGTTGGCAAGTTTGAGAAAAGCACTATACAAATCTCGGCGGGAAACAGGGTTACAGGCCGCGTATCCCTATCTGGCCTCAGCTCCTTCGGCCAGATATATCTACTTGGCCTGTAACCCTTCGTTTCCCGTCCTCTATAGTAATGTACTATTGATTAATTAATTTTAAAACATATGCAAAAATTGGTAACTCTTGTTACAGTCTTGTGGATTTACCCCTTGAATGACCTTGCTTCCATAACATTTGACTAACCTGGGACAGGTGCTTCTCCATTTTTCAAGCAGTTGTGTATATACGCAGCCTTCCACTTAGCATACTTCCTGTTCTGGGCAGCTTCATCTGTCAGTTCTCCAAATGTAGTGAGCACATCGTAGATCATACCGGCTGTGTAAAATGCTTTTACCATGTTCCTGAAAGTGAGTGTACAAGACTCTGTTATATTTTGTTGCTGTGGCTCATTCAGTGTGGACCAGGCTATTGTTTTGGTTTCAGTGTATTATGTTATACAAGATTCTTTATTTTACTACATATGAAATTTTATTTTACACTACTTGAAGGTCTCTGAAAGATATTGCTTTTTAACAAAAAGGTCACCTGGGTCGCGTTTTATAAAGTTACAATTTTGCTGTTTGCCTCTCTTTCTAGCCAATATGTGCGTGCATTAGGGAGGCGAACAGTGAAATTTTAAAATGTAACTTTATAAAATGCGACCCTGTTGTCTACCTCTAATTAAATGACTACTTCCTATTGTGTTTTTTCATGTTCTATATTGAACTGTGCAACTGAAGTTGTATTGTAAATGTATGGTCCTTACTTTCCATAATTTTGTTCTCTATCTGCTTTGTCAGCAAATAAGAAGAGTTTTAAAGCATAATTCTCCAAGTGAGCCTGGCCTGCCACCTCATTGCTAATGGCATCATTGTCTTTCATGGTCTTCTTGGTTTCCTCTAACCAGTCCATCAGTGCTGAAATAATACAATCATATTGAATAACAAACAGTTGCATTAAAAACATAAAAGATAAAAAAAAAATATATTGCATGCTGTTAAATTGCACGGTTGAAAAAAATGGGATGCCTGTAAGCCAATAACAATATTCTTTATTGGAGTATACAGAGGTTCCATCACACACAGAATAGAGATATCATTTTTGAGCAATTTTCAAAAAGTTTGCACAATCAAATCACATTTTCGATACTGATGAAACTTAGTAGGCTGGTTGAGGCAATGATGCTTAGCAAAATCCACCACATTTCCCAATCCAGTACCAAAAAATTTAACTACCTGGGACACAAATATAACCACTAAATACAAACTTTCTGGGACATTTTAGGAAATGCTCAGCATCATTGACTGAACAGGCATACCAAATTTTATCAATATCAAAGACTTAACTGTTTCAGAATTGCTCTTTTGATTTTGTAATTTCAACAAGTCAAGTGAAACAATAAATTGTAGTATTTGAAATAGTCAAGTTTTGAATATGTGCCTTTCGCTACAAAAAGAATAATCAAACACTACAGAAAGGTCAAGTAGGTAATTGAGAAAATAATTATACCCATCAAAACTTTAGTCTCCTCTGGTGTTTTCTTTGTTGTGGCTTTGAGGCCAACTTGTAAGGCATGTAGCCTGCACCAATAAGTTATCACTGGATCCCTTGTTTCATGTTCGGTTGCAACTTTCAAATAGTGCTGGATGGATTTCAAACTGGGTGGGCATTCCGGAATATTTGCCATCTTGGAACACTATAAGGTAGTAGCTGTGTTAAGATTGCTAAAATTAAATGGAAACACTTTACTGCGCACGTAAATAGGTATACAAATAAATTAAGCAACTAATCAACCAAAATCAAGAAAGTATGTAATCATTAAATATTTTAACTGGAACGTAATAGAGCAACGATGTGCTTGTTAAGATTCGGAATAGAACAAATCAAAACAAATGTCTACAAACGTAGAATGAAAGAAACTTTAATAAGAATCACAATTTGAACTATCTTACATTGAATAAAATCAAATTTTACTTAAAAATGATACATCCGAGCCACTTGGAATTTACTAGATAGATAAGAACATAGTATTATTGGAACAACAAACTCGAGAAAATGAGGTGAATAATAATTTAATTTGAGGATTGTAAATTAAGCAGAATGACGTCATAACATAAATGACATTCAAGCTGTCATCTGTCACTGTGACAGTTACACCACAGACAAAACGTTGTACAACAAAATGTCGTACATTGTTAGGTGGTTTTGCACTACACGAAATATCGTTACTTCCATTCAATAAGGCATCCTCAAAAACCCAACAACTCCAATCAATCATATTTAATTGAGGATTTGCCTTTATTGTAATGTCATTGTCAATAAGTGTATGTGGTTTTGTTTCTTCATATAGCCATTATTTTATTTATTTTGTTAAATCTTCATCTCTCTGTTGTGTTGACGAGACTTTGTTTGATATGTTGTATTCATGTTGCCGGATGTGTTAACGGCATAAGCTGTGTAGGAAAAAGTTATCTTGTTGACGGAAATAGTCTACACATTACATTCATACGTCAACGTCAAGCTAAGCAAGTTCAAACTTCAAAGTCAAGTCGTAAATGCGTGATTTGTTTTAGTGAATTAAAGCATTTTGTGTAAATACAAACCACTGTGAATTTTAAGTGACCAGCTAATTTTAAAAATGCCGTCAAAACAGAGAAAAGTCGCGATGATGGGATACAGATCAGTTGGTAATGCGAAGGTTCAAGAAATTTGCGTCTTATTTCATTTTGACGTTTTAATTAATTTAACAAAAAATCTTGCAGGTAAATCATCTCTAATTATTCAGTTCGTAGAAGGACAATTCGTGGATTCCTATGACCCAACAATTGAAAACAGTAAGTAGCATTTTGATTACGCATCTTACAAAACGTCCTCCGATACAAGGATTTAGTATGTTTACATCGGTTGGGCAAACACATTAGTGTGTGTTTCATTTATGCTGCGAAAGAAAGGCTAACATTTAAATTACTGTCCATAATAAATAGTGTACTAATCACTATGTACATGTTTTATTTCTAAAGATATCTGTCATTCTTGTTTATAGCTTTTACAAAGTTCATCCGCCTGAACTCCACCGAGTATGAGGTGAAGCTGGTTGATACGGCGGGCCAGGACGAATTCAGCATATTTCCTCTTCAGTACAGTATGGACTTCCATGGCTATGTTCTTGTGTACTCCATCACCTCCAGTAAAAGCTTTCAAATTGTACAAGTAATCTATGAAAAGCTGCTTGACATGATTGGAAAGATACAGTATGTATACATTTTAATATCTTCTTTGTTGTCTCTATTTTTGTATTATATGTACAGAGTTAAATGTTATGCTGACTGAATATATTAATTAGTAAAGTTTTTTCTAATCTCAATCAATTGTTACTTTAAAACTATATCTTAATGACCACATTTTATTGTGGTTTAGTCATTACAATACATTTTGTATAGACAATGAGTATAAACAATTTGGTTAATATGCTTTTGCTTTATAGAAAAAAAAAATAACTCTCCACTGCCCACAGGATAAGTGCCTTGTGTGTGCATTAGGTATAATAACATAACAATTTGTCATCAACTAGAATAATGTATGTAAATTGGCGGTGGCACAAAAAAAAAACTAAAGGGAACATCAATTATACATCAATTATTTGTTATATTAATTTAATCTTTGTTATTGTTTTAGTTAGGCTTAGGACATTGGGCTCATAATGTGGTTCCAAAATCTGTAGAGTTGCTAAATAAGGTTCAGAAAAACAACCATAATTATCACAACAACACACTGTACCATGCAGTAGAAAGCTCCTAATATTAATTAATATCAATAGATAGTTTACACTGTGAAAATCTATAATTTTCTCTCCATTTAATTTATGTAATTATATTAATAAAGAACCGGTGAGAAAGTGCAAGACGGACTTGCATACAGCAAATATAAAAATCTTAAACAATAAGAAATACTTCAATCAAACTAAAAATCATTTGAAGAGTTGATTCAAATGCATCACTTTCATTGCAGCCCTTGACTTATTTTTCATCAATTTCAATATATATCTCAGTGCTTGCTATAACTGTATTACATTAAGAAAATGTTTAATTTATATACAATTGTGTGCAAAATAATAGCAGCAGTCAAAAAATAGCAGTCAATAAGAAAATTAAAACTTGGAGGAATTATTTTGGGACTTTTTTTTGTTATTCAAGTACATAACATAATATTCATTCAAAATGAACTGCAAACTTTACTGAAGTAATATTGAAAGTAAGACAAACGTGGCCATGAAAACCAGCTTTTTTACCCCCTAGCAGGAATGGTGTTCAAAACTGAAATACCTAATGGAAAATACACAATTGTGTGCAATTATTGTAGTTTCGTATCTTGTCTATTGTTGGCAACCAAAGCTTTACATATACACCCATCTCATCCAGAAATATTAATTTTTTCCTGTATGACCATCTTCCTCGCAGAGTGTACAAATTTTCGATTATTCCGATTTTTTATTGAAGTAATTGGTGTGTTTGCTTCACTGAAGCCCTGGTCATAGCATACATTAAGAAACAAACTAAGTTATCGGTGAAACTTCAACAAAAAATTGAAATAAGCGAAAATTTGTACACTCTGCGAGGAAGATGGTCATACAGGAAAAAAAATATATTTCTGGATGAGATGGGTGTATATGTAAAGCTTTAGTTGACAACAATAGACAAGATACGAAACTACAATAATTGCACACAATTGTGTATTTTCCATTAGGTATTTCAGTTTTGAACACCATTCCTGCTAGGGGGTAAAAAAGCTGGTTTTCATAACCACGTTTGTCTTACTTTCAATATTACTTCAGTAAAGTTTGCAGTTCGTTTTGAATGAATATTATGTTATGTACCTGAGTAACAAAAGAAAGTCCCAAAATAATTCGTCCAAGTTTTCATTTTCTTATTGACTGCTATTTTTTGAATGCTGCTATTATTTTGCACACAACTGTAAATAGATATACACGGTGGAATTTAATCGGTGAACAAGAACCCATTTTTCTAATTCAGTAATCGATGGCGGTCACGTTTATGTAGTACTTAAGTGGAACCAAGTTTTTTTTTTAGCATAACAATTTTTTATGTTGAAATAAAACTTTAATTAAAATTTATTGTCACCCTACTAATGGTTTAGTCTGAAAAGTTTAATACCTCTTTTCAAACTATCAGCCATGCATCACTCTTATTTTACATAGGAATAGAGTCTATCGCAAAAATTAAAGCATGTGAGTGGTTATTGCTCATTTATGTTTTAAGTTTCTATGGCTGATAGTTTGAAAAGAGGTATTAAACTATTCAGACTAAACCATTAGTAGGGTGACAATAAATTTTAATTTCAACATAAAAAAAAATTATGCTAAAAAAAAACTTGGTTCCACTTAAGTACTACATAAACGTGACCGCCATCGATTACTGAATTAGAAAAATGGGTTCCTGTTCACCGATTAAATTCCACCGTGTATAATATTTTTTATAATATGGACTCTCATCTAGTTAGTACCAGGATACTATGCTGTGATCTTAGACTGTACTTTGACAATCAGAGACTCCATGGATTTAGAAAATACTAAGTCTAGTTGTTTTCCATTTTCTACTAATATCTGAGGATCATGTAATATAAAAGTGTATTTTAACTTGGCATGACCAATAGTTATTTTTTTACATTCTAAAGAAGATATGAATATGTTTTTACTAAAAACACTATTGAATAAATAGTTTCCAGCAAATAATAATAGGCATGGTGGCTGACTTTTTTTTTAATTTGTCAGATCCAGCCAAAGTCTCTTTAGGTATTGTCATTAGTTGTTGATTCATTTAGTTTACCGAAAAACTTACATTGAAAATGTTTAGAGAAATCAACAAAACCCTTCTTCTATTTTATCAATGATGATTAATAAAATGTGTCTAAAGTAATAAATTATTATCATAATTTCTAAAACTGTTCTTATTATAGAAGCACCATTAACTCTTAGCATTAGCAATGTGACATTTACCACTTAGGTGCATAGAGTACCAAAAACGATGCAACAAAAATGACACATGTCGAAATAAGTACTCAATTGAGACTGTCAAACAAGGCAACAGAGTTCTAATTGAGATGAACTGGTTATATAAGTAATTTCAGAAATAAAATATATGATACCATAATTATGCACCTAAGGGTTAACAAGTAAGATTCCTTTACTTCTTAATATCACATTAAATTTGTTGTTATAGCGGTATTACAAAACATATTCTGTGCTAATTTCAACTCTATCAAGGGTGTTTTTTTAGATTTCCGTTAAATTGGACAGGTTACTTGGGACATTAATAGAAATTGCCTGGTATATGGGATTTGTTAATTTCGTAAAAAAAAAATTATTCCTTTTCATGCACAATACTTAATTGTGATGGTGACTGACGGCACACGTCAAAATAAATAACGTTAGGATGTAATGAAGGTTTCAATACACTTGTTCAGTCATTAAACTTATTTTTTTAACAACTCATTTATTTATTAAATTGCACTCATGAACAACATATGTAACATGAACCCTTGTGGGCGTAGCAAATACATTTACATATTTTTTTTTTTAACTTAATAACAGTAAGAGTTACCACACTAGTTTCTTAGAGAAATTTATTATTATTGACCTAAATAAGCTTCCCTTTAATTTAATGGAAATGAATAAAAACAAGGTGTATATTTGATGTTTAAACAATACATTCTTTGTGTTCAGACATCAGAAAGGTTCTTATTATGTGACAAAAGGATAGGGGAGGTAAAGTAATAGATTTTCGTTTGGCAACCACCAGAGATCCATAAAAATTTCTACTATTATAATTTATTACTGGAGAATTTATTTGGAATTCCCAGTATTGACTGAGCCTCAGAGGTTGTAATTTGTTTTTTCCTGGATGTTGGGATTAGATAAAGCATGATGATTCAAAAGTGGGAATTACTGGGAAGACCCATTACTGGGAATTCTCGAATCTGCATTTTGTAGTTCTATTGTCTTTGGTTTAACTATTGTTGTATTGTTTAGATGTCAACCTTATTGTCTATGCAAGAAGATTAAAATTGAAACAATGGTTCTTTGTAATTTGTAAATTATGATCATCTGGAATAATTGAAATTATTTTAACTGTTTCAGTGTACCCATTGTGTTAGTTGGCAACAAAACGGATCTGCACCTTGAAAGGAAGATTAGCACAGAGGAGGGCAGGAGGCTTGCTGAGAAGTGGAAAGCCGCCTTTGTGGAGACCAGTGCAAAACGAAATGAGGTAATTTCACTTGTTCCAATGTTTTTCAATACTTAAGCCTGTCATTATTCAGTAACAATAACTAAACCTTTGTGAAAGGGTTTAGCAGCCTTTCCGAACAAGAGGTGCCTTTCCCCACGGATGAAGTCAATATTTTAGGTGGTGTACTAGCAGGACCTAAGAATACTCCATGCTTAATACCAGCTCTAGATCTTCTTTTGTTTCAGAGTTATTCAAGATAATGTAAAATATACAGGGTGTCGTTGAAAGTGGCATATTTCGTAAACTGTTCAAGTTAGATCAACCAAACAAAATTGTGTTTGATAACAATAAAATAAACTACAAAATTCATATTTTTAACCTGCATCTTGTCCTTATTTTTCATAATAAAAAAAGGTTTCTTGTTTTTTTTTCCATATTTTTTTTTATTTCACGCGGAGGTACACCTACAAAAAAAATATGCATACATAGCCACTGATGTCCACTGTATACATAAATAAAAATATTTCCGTAAATCATCGTGCGTCGTGCCAAAAAAAATTTTTTTTCAGAAGTAGTCGTTACTGGCATACAAATAAAGTACCAGTGCAGTGTGAACATAAGTTAGTGTGTAGGTATACAATCTCTCGACACTTACCGCACAAAATATCATTGACGTAAATTGACTTATTAGTGCATTTGCTATATAAATCAGCCTCTTGTCAAGTTTGTATGCATTTTTTCTTTCCACATATATTTTTTAACGTTTTTTCACAAGACTTACACTTAATTTTTTCCATTTTCCAACAGAAAATGCAACAAATCAAATGTCGAAAACAATACTATGTGTCAAATGTTTATCTCTCTTTTATAAAGCAAATGTATTAATAAGGCCTTCGTCCAGAAATGGACATCCAATAGTAATTAAATATAGTATTTAGTCACTAAAATAATTATGTTAAAGAATGGAATGATTTAATTTAATTTAATTAATTGAAGTGTTGCAAACAGTGCTATAATTTTAATATTATTAATAATTTATTTAATTAATCTATGTAAATATGCATGTATACAAATCAATGTAACTTCTATTGGAAATAAATGGCTTGATTGATTGATTAATAAGTCAATTTACGTCAGTGATATTTTGTGCGGTAAGTGTCGAGAGATTGTATACCTACACACTAACTTATGTTCACACTGCACTGGTACTTTATTTGTATGCCAGTAACGACTACTTCTGTAAAAAATTTTTTTTTTGGCATGACGCACGATGATTTACGGAAATTTTTTTATTTGTGTATACAGTGGACATTAGTGGCTATGTATGCATATTTTTTTTGTAGGTGTACCTCCGCGTGAAATAAAAAAAAATATGGAAAAAAAAACAAGAAACCTTTTTTTATTATGAAAAATAAGGACAAGATGCAGGTTAAAAATATGCATTTTGTAGTTTATTTTATTGTTATCAAACACAATTTTGTTTGGTTGATCTAACTTGAACAGTTTACGAAATATGCCACTTTCAACGACACCCTGTATATTTTACATTATCTTGAATAACTCTGAAACAAAAGAAGATCTAGAGCTGATATTAAGCATGGAGTATTCTTAGGTCCTGCTAGTACACCACCTAAAATATTGACTTCATCCGTGGGGAAAGGCACCTCTTGTTCGGAAAGGCTGCTAAACCCTTTTACACTGGCATCTATAAAATACAGCAAACTTATATTGTCATGGGTATAAAGTTTTAATTATTAAGTAAGTAATGGATGGTGAAAACTCAAATCAAATTATTTATTAACTAAATATTTTGATTTGTTTTTTTTTATATTTTTCGCAGTAGTCTTTTATCATTAATTAAGTAATTAATTTAATAAAATTCTCAAATAATGATTTTTGCTCTTGTTTGTTGTTTTTTGGTTACTTAGGAGTATTCCATGAGCTCTCAAACTATCGCCCGTCCCTTTTTAGGGTTCCGTAGCCAAAATGGCAAAAACGGAACCCTTATAGATTCGTCATGTCCGTCTGTCCGTCTGTCCGTCTGTCACAGCCGATTTACTTGGAAACTATAAATGCTACAGTGACGAAATTTGGTGAGAATATGTGTTGTATAAACCGCTACAGGATTATGATACTAAATTGTAAAAAAAACCATTGGGGTGGGGGCCCTCAATACATGTAACTGAGGGATAGAATTTTTTTTTTAGTTTTACATAAGCGTGTGGGATATTAATAGAAAGGTCTTTAAAAATGATATGAAGGTTTATACATCACATTTTTATTTAAGCAAATCATTTTCGAGATATCAGCTCTCAAAGTCTGAAAAATGTGTCCCCCCCTCTATTTTTTAAACTACGCGATATAAAATTCTGAAAAAAATATATGTTATGCACATTAATAAACTCTATCAACGATTTTTGGTTTGATTAAATTATCTCCTATAGTTTTTGAGGTAGGTTGATTTAACTGTATTTTTTTAATAATAAATTGATAATGGTACGGAACCCTTTGCGCGCGAGTCGGACTCGCACTTGGCCGGTTTTTTTTATAAGCCGTCGCGTCGTTTTTCTGCGCTTGAATATACTAGTTACTGTAACTTGAATACTTGCCAATCTTCAAGAAAACCTTATTTTTATCCGACAACTGTAGACAATACCATGGAATGCTCCAAAATCTGCATTTGCCTTTTCATAGTAGTGTGCATGTGTATGTACCTATACCATTTAATGTTATAAATAAGGCACAACAAATAATAAACGTTAACGTGTTTAACATAGTCAAAGCAATACTAAGACGCATCAAGTAAGTAGTGCATTTATAAACATTTTAACTGGAGAAACAAACGAAGATATTATTTTTTTAATAAATAAACATCTTGGGACAATGCCGCAACTAAACAGGCAAAAGGGCCGCTATTGTCACTGTGACAAGGTAATAACTGGCAAATAAATGAAATTTCATGGCTGCATGGGAAAACTAGTTATTATAACACGTACCTGCTCAACGTGCAGTCAATAACACTATAACCTGTACAATGAAGGACGCATAAATAGGTATGTACCTAAATCAGCGGTCACATTGGTTGTGTAGATCTAACTAATGTCTTTGCAGTATTTGTTGTGTGAGTTATTATTATTTCTGTTAGCACCTACCCAATAAGGTTCAGGGATAAAAGAACTGCAGTCATCTTAGTATTCCTTTGTGTATGTGCCCCGGAGACTTTCGGGCAAAACAGTTAGAGCGTGGTGCTTTACGGTAGGTATGTACCTACAAGTCGCTACCCCAATATTACATGGTTCTATTTATGTTACATTTTCCAGGTAATTTAATCTGGACGAAGTGTCAATGTGAGTTCAAATTTTAAGTTGATAAAGGTGCAACATAGAACTTTGTCATATTGGGGCAGCGAAGTGTCTTACGCGGGCGTCGCCGCTCCCAGCTTTAACGCTCTTGCAGTTTTATCCACATCTTAAGGTTAAAGTTAACGTGACAAAATGTAAATTCCAGTCAGTGACGGACATATTCTACGCGATCCTGGAAGAAATCGAGCGCCCAAGCAGTCATACAAATGGCAACGGCTGTGTAATGTAGCTGAAAAAACCTTATAGTATTAGTTTTAATAATATTTATAGTAATATTTTTGACAGCTGCAGTAAAGCTGTATACATTATGCGTTGTTAGCGGGATTGTTGCGCTAATGTTAAAGTACTAAGTATTTCCGTACTTTAAGGTTTTTTTTGCTACTTCGTAAGGTAAAGTTGGGTAGACAAGTGAAACGCCTCTCTCACCCCAATCCGAATTTACATAGAAAATGTATGAAGTATTCAGTTCCGCTGTTTCACACCCAACCTGCCCTTACTTGTCATTCATTAGTTTCATTACTTCATTAGTCATATAAGGCTGCCCGATGCATTGTGCCGTAAACGCGTTTGCCTCGGGCGCGACGACCACTGGTCGAGCTGCTTCCCGCGGCAACATCCGCGCGAATCGGTTCATTAACACGTTCGCCCGTTAACGCGTTTTAAGTTACATTTTACAATTTCGCTGTTTGCCTCTCTAACGATAACGCACGCACATATTGGCTAGAAAGAGAGGCAAACAGTAAAATTGTAAATTGTAACTCTACAAAACGCGATCCAGTATTGTTTCACTAAGTGCTAATGTTTTACCGATCGAAAATATCTTGTAGAAACTCCTATGCTAGTGACACGCATGTGTGACCAGCAGGCTTAGCACATGATTGGTGCGACAGTATGTCGCTGCGAGATAGATCTCCCGTCTTTCGCTAGCTGTATTAACAAAAGAGGGACGGATAGACTACCTCGCGGCGAGATACTGTCGCGCCAATCATGTGCTAAGCATACAGAAGGATTGTCCTCCTATGCCGGCGACACATAAAAATGTTCATATTTCTATGTCAGTTGTGTCGTGGTGGTGTGGTTGTGTCACTGGCATAGGAGTAAGGATTTTTTGATCACAGATCTGTCTCCGGAGCCGAACGTGTTAAGTGTGGACTCGCTTAGTAGATTAGTACCTATTTGTATAACTTTTTTCCCTACCACTAATAAATGATTCTTATTTCTTAGTTTTTTTTGTTATTTTATACTAATAAATGGTTTTTATTTCTTACTATTTTTTGTCTATAACGTATACTAATAAATGATTTATATTTCTTAGTAGTTTTGTCTATAACTTATAATTAACTTACCGAAATGTAAATTCCAGTCAGTTACGGATTTGTTCCACGCGATCCTGCTGGAGATCGAGCGCACGGACGGCCACATAAAAGAGAACGGCAACGGGTGTGTGTTGTGCTAATGGAACATTGTGCTTTTTACTTAAGCTGAAATGAATTAGATCTAATTTTAGATTATGCCTAGCTCGTGCGGGTTGGTATCACATTGGTAGTAAGGCTATCATACGATGATTTGTCTTAAAATCCGACATACTTGGCAAACTATTTGAAAAAGTGAGTAGGTACCGAGCACGCGGTACTCTGTGCATTTGCGCGTTAGAAAACTATAAACCCTTCATGGAGTTTCAGAAATATAACTATGACATTAAATAAAATCCGTGCCCGTCCCTAAATCTGCTATTAATAAAAAAATATAAAATTGGCACCTTCATGAATTTCCTAACCTGTTGACGATTGTTAAAAGAGCCAAAACGTCAAAAAACCTTTTCAACGCAGTTGCTGCTGCTGACTGTATTGTAAAAGAAAGTAGTGTCTTCGAAGAAAGCCAATGATTAACTGAACTGACCATCAGTAGACCTTATACCGAGTTTTCATGATTCCATTCAGTTTACCGAACATACCGATGGACAGTCGCGGTACTGCCAATTGCTTTTGTTAAGTGATACTGATAATTGTAGAAGCTATTCTACACACTTGATACTAACCCGCCTACATAGAGACCTCTTCTATATTTTATCATGGAAGTGCACGTCCACGGCACGACAATTCTTTTACTTTGTCAAATGTAATTTTTGTCATTGTCACATGACATAAAATTTCGTTTCACATAATAAATAAATGATCGTGCTGTACGATAAAGCATAGAATAGGTCAACAGCAATGGTCGAAACATTATTTGGAAGCATAAATGTGTGAGCATAAGCCTGTACATTTTGTTTATAGTTTATGCTTTATATGCTCTTACCTCATAGTTTGGTTGACCAGTTATTACAATAGTTAATAGTCAGTAAATTACAGTGTGTCTTGGGCCTTATTCCCACCTGAACTCTGTACCTCAGCACATAGTGTGTGAGATTCTTAGATCACTGTAGTGACAAAATAAGGTAATGGTTTTCTTGGTGGTATCTGTGTGTACACTAACGTGTGTGAGCGGGTTTTACAGACACATGCTCGTTGTTTTTTTTTTACGAGGATGCACTGTGTTATCAACCCTAGGGACAATTGCAAGCCTCGCAGTTATCAACTTATCACATTGCCTCCTTAGGAGTTTACAATACGTACTACGTAGGTACTATATAGATATTAAATTAATATCCACAAAGTTAGTAGTAAGAGGTACAGTCTGTGAGCTCTAAGAATAGTATTCGTCTTTTATTTCTGTTTTGATCACATTTGCGCGCGACACAAGTGTGTGCAGCAACAATAAAATTCGAATGTAATTCTTGGAGCTTCTGATTTGTAGTATTATTATATATGTTGTCTTCTGTAAGAAGATCGATAAAAGCAACCAGTATGTGTTGAGGTATAGAACTTGAAAATAAATATATAAACTGTACATATTGCATTAAATGGAATATTTTATTACATACATAGTTGTAGCATTTTGTTTTGGAAAAGTTGCATTTAATTTGGAATTTATGTAGGAGTTATTGTAAGTGCTTACTTAAATTCAAGGATCGTCATAATAGTTATTATTGTTTTACACGGTTTTTTCTTGGATTTGAAATATGAATCACATTGTAAACTTTTAGTCTGCAGAAATTGTCGATTGGTTCAAGTTCGTGTATTTTAACGGGTCATTTGCAGATAACTCTTAGATAAAGATGACCTTCTCAGTCTAGCAACACCAAAAGGAACATTTGTTTGTAAACAGATATCACTTACCCACGAGATGGAGTACCTATAAATATTCCGACTTGCGCTCATAAATAGTAGCCATTCGTCCGGGATTCCCTGGATTTGCCTTAGTAGTTTTTACCATCGTAGATACTGTTAATTAACCATTGAATTAATAATAAAATAAGGGTCACCTATGAACGACGCCCGTCTACAATATAAACGTTAACATAGGTAGTTAATATACCAACTGGTTAGCGTTTACATTCCGCCGTGAGGCGTCGTCGTCCAGGAGAGGTTTTCTAAATTGTATGGGGAAAACCAGTGGCCTACTTTATTATTACTCCACCATGATAATTAGGTATATGCTTGCGTGTTAAAACCATCACCATCATCATCAGCCTATGATAGTCCACTGCTGGACGAAGGCCTCTCCTATTAACTATGCATGCGTATAAACGCATTAGGAGGTAAATACCCATAATCGCCACGCTGGGCAAGCGGATTGTTAAAACCAGCTTCCACTTAAAAATGGGTAAAAAAAGACATTAGTTTAATTAATCCGTAAGTTTGATCGTGATACGAATTCTTTCTGAATGCTGAAATGCGTTATTTCATTGTAATTGTATGTTTAATTGTGTAACAAGACCATTGTAACTTGTAGCCATGTTAAATAGGCCACTGGAAATTGACATCTATTATTTTGTAATACCTAAGGTAAAAATGTGAGATTTATTAGTTTTTGATGAAAGCGCTAGTTAACCCTCTCATGACCTATTTATTAGGTATCTACTTTTTTAACATGTAAAATTGTTGAAACTGGGACTGTGGTACATATTCATAGTGTGATTTAATAAGAATTCTCAAGTAATTTGAAGTTAAGCGTTCTCGATCCTTGGGGTGCATACCGAAGAGAGCTTATCTGACAATCATATTTATTTGGTAGGTTAAGAGATTGTAAAAGGATATAAGTATTTGTTTTGTTATCTGCAGATAAATTTATGTCCGTTCAATTCTGTATATCCGATTGAGTTCACAATTAATTAATAATAGTTAATTTATGCGAGTGCGGGTAGTATAGCGGGAAGGATCTAAACCATAGATACATTCTTGAATACAAAAAATCATATAATGAAATAAAAACGTTTATGGGTTAGATTTTTGTCGTACAGCTACATCCAGATGTAGATTTAGTTCCTATTTTTAATTTGATAATTATAGATTATATTTTTTACATAACCATTGATGGTCTAATTTTAAGTATGGGTCATAATATCCAGATTTATGAACAATCGTAGTGTTTCTTACTATTTATTTTAGTGTCCTTATTTTAACCTCACCTAATGAAGTGGATGTTAATGCGATTTTTGCATAAATTGTTTTGATTTCATTGTGTGTTGAATACGTAAAAGATCTGCCTGGTCGCAGATTTCTCTTTTCATACTTCTAATAAGGTGCCTCCTGTATAATAATTGTACCTATAATAAGTTTGTAAAATACTTGTATTTATAGTTAACTCATTTCTGATAAATAATGCTCCTCTCTAGTGAACATTCATTTTGAATAACTATTACTTTGGCGTGTTCCTGGGCTATGAATACAATTTGTATACTTGATGTCTTTCGGTGACAAAGAAAAGAAAGTAAGTGACTAACTACTGTATTGGTCGGACGTTGTTGTTTTCAAGATTCGCTTTGCCCAGCTGCGTGAAGATCGCATGAGCTGTCTGTTGGTGACATTTGAAATATTGTGAAATGATTATACCTTATGGTCGCGCAGTGAGGTGCACATTTCAATAAGTTATCAAATATTACTTATGTTAATAACGCATGGTGGGCAATGCATTTCTTATATCATGATGTCATTAAGAGGAATGAAATTATCAAAAATAGTTTTATTTTCAGCTATGATTTATTACTTATTTTTTATTTTACGTCTAAATATCAGGAATGGGTATGGGCAAAAAAGTATAGGCAATTAGATAAGAGTAGTGCGCACAACAGTCCAAAAAGAGCAATGCAATGGTTTAAGTGTAAAGTAAGATAAGATAAGAAAGATGTGTTTGTATGGTTCGGGAAAGTTCCAATTTGAAATGTGGTGTCCCAAATTCCAAAACGCGTGTTGTTCAAGTGTGTTCATTTATCCAGAATCCTGTTTTATAAAAAGTGTTTAGTGTTCATCTACTCTGTAGAATCTAGAAAAAAAGTTTCGGATCATAAGTGTCCATGAGACCAGCGTGTTTGCAGTGTTTTCTATTAAACATTACATCTGACCGAAAACTTTAGCCTTGAGTAATATAAAATAGGGTTCTGACTCTGTCTCTAAAGTGTCTATGCTGACTAATAGTTAAATGATGATCAAAGTTGTAACAGTGATGTTCTAAATCAAATAGTGAACAGATACCTATTTGTTTTTGAGTGTGTATTTAACGAAAAAAATAGATTACCAATTTGTGGTATACTAACTTTTTAAATATAAGCGAATATTCAAAAACAAATTAACTTCATAAGGAGGCGATTATTCTTCGCTGTATATCTCATAGTAATCTGATGTTGAGTACAATTTTGATTCTAAAAATTGCTGAAATTCAGTGTTAGCAAGTTAGATGCAGAGCCAAATGGAAAATGAACGTTGGTATAAGTATTGAAGTGGATTTATTGGAAGCCGAGAAAGGTTTTGCTGTTGTGGATTATTGAAAGTCATTTAGCAATTTTCTTGTCCAGGCAGTCGATCGGGCGATAATTTTAGTCGCACCAGTTTATAGGTTACCATTATTACCAATTTGGTAATATCGAAATAATTTAAATCATCGCTTAGGTACCTTGCCAAGCAATTTGTTGTATGTAGGTACCGAGGTAAGGGTGCTGTTCTATTAATGTGAACGTTTTTGATATTATCTGGCGGAAAAGCATCGTAATCCTAACAGAGCAATCCAGCCAGCATAGAAATGTACTATACCATACTTATGTAGGTAAAATGTTTGTTAGTCAGACCATTAGACGACTGAGGGATTACCTGAGAAGACTGAGGAGTATTTTTTCAAAAGGCTTTTATTTTACATGGTTTTTTATTAATAAAGTCTTTTGAAAACGCGCTCCAATCGAGTGATAAAATTTACCCTAAACATGTCTCCAATAAATCCATTCCAATGTGTAGGTATAAAACGAGAATCGAATTTATCGAGGTGTGTGCTGTGAGGATTTGTATCGGATTAGGATAATGGTTTCCTTGGGGGATGTAAATTAGGCACTGTTTCCATGCTTGTATATGGAGGTCACTATTCTATATCCTTGAACGAAATGTGCAGTCAGTTAGGTAATATAAGTGTACTTTTATACAAGCTCTAAAGCCCATAAGCACATATTCAAGTGCTAATGTACCTACGGATAAATGGATAGTATTTTTTGTGAAACTGCGGGTATGTGTAAACGGTGCCTAACTCCCGGAAAGGCCCTGTAGGTATAGTACTAGCATGATACCGGTTATTATAGTAAAATTAACGAGTGCTGCGAATTGGTTTTTACTGTTTTGTTAATTTATTGGGATGACTTTTGCTCATAAATGTCGTTTACCATTTTTCTACTCTATTCCTTGACAATAGAGTCGAAATCTTGATTTACTGTAATTCAGATTTTATCATGTTTTTGGTGAGCATTGAGGTGCTAGAGAAAATCGATAGGTAGTTGGTAAACGGTATCATGCTATTACTTAGTGTTGGTGGTACAGGTCGATTCATAAGAGCTGGCGCAATGTTGGCTGTCAGATACATCTGAACTGCCATATGGATGCGAACGGCCGCGGCGGGGGTGACGAACGACCATTCATAGCTTGAGACCGAATATAAGTGTACACTCCGTTTGAATTTAGAATACCTTCCGGTCCGAGAAAGAGACGTCGTGCTTACAATCACTGGTGACACAAGATAAAGCAGGGCAGCAGTATTACCGTCGTGTGTTCCGAAGGCTTTTCTTAAGATCAAACGGAGTGTAAACGCCCGCTCACCGCCCGCCGTCCGCTTGCGTCCAGCGGCTCTACCGCGAACATCGAAAAGCGCAAACTTCGAGGATCTGTCTCTCTTACTCTAATGACGCCTTCGTTGGAGTTACAGAAGAAATTCCTCGAAATTTACGATTTTTGATTTTCGCGGTAGTAGGCCAGGTTATAAGTTTAGAGCACATGTTCAGATATTCTAAGGCCGGAACCTGTGAGTTCTTACGTAAGTTGTATAGGGACGGACTATACTAATAAATTTGATGTACTTCCCTAAATATTACCTACTATCTCATTCTTTGGTACCTATAGCTCTGTCCCTACAACTTACTTTGTGTAATCCCGGCCTAATACTTAGGTACCTAGATGTAAGTTGACCAGCTCATGTAAATCGGCCTGTAGATTTGCACATATCTGCTATTTAGGTTTTAAAAGTTGACCACTGCCAAGTATTTTATAATTTAGTTCATCGATTTTATATGAACACATGAGAACCTGATTGTTATGCTAACAACATGGCTTAGTAACAATGGAATATTATTTTGTAAGTATATTATCTTTGTGGCGGCTTAATTTGCACAATGTATTAAGAGATCAGATCATGTTAAGAAATTACCTACATATTATTGTCCCACACAAACCTTGTGGTTTCGTAATTCGTATTAGGCTCTACAATGCACTATCATTATTTAGCTACCTTGATAACTGCCTGCAACTGTAACATAACTTATACCAATTACTTAATTGTGTGTAATTATATATATGTTATTTATAGTTCTTTATTTGTATATAGTTAATTATACGTTAATAAATAATTGCGAATACTTTGGTAGTTTTTTCTTAGCTTGGTGTGGCCAAGACTGCCTATATTATTTTTATGTACTTATTCACCAGATAAGGGTCGATTGCAAAAAATTGTACATAGTTAGTAGTTAGTACATAGGCCTTAATTTTGCAAACCGATTTTTCCAATATCCCATCATCACTATCATCAGAACCTGACATCGTGCCAACGAGACCATCTCGGGGCTATATCCATAAAAAAAATAAAATTCACGTTCACGACTCTCGGAGATATCGAGTATATATATATACAGTACCGGCCAATAATATATCGTCGGGGATAGTGCAATACCGCGTAACTAACAAATCCAATCTGCAGGCTTAGCACATGATAGGTGCGACAGTATATCGCCGCGAGATAGATTTCCCTTCCTTCACTAACTATATTAACAAAAGAGGGACGGATAGACTATCTCGCGGCGAGATACTGTCGCGCCAATCATGTGCTAAGCATACAGGGTAAATAACTTAAGTGTCAGTTTTAGATATTTGATTTTAGAACTCCATCTGCTTTGGTAGTTACGCGGGGATAGTGCAATAGCACTATCCCCGACGATATCACATTCGTGACTTTTGTATGGGGGTGTATAGATAGAGTCACAGATAGAGTAAGGAGAAAGTAGGCGGCACATGTTCGCATGAGATAGCTTATTATTTTGGTACTTTTGCACAGATTAATGATTTATATTGCAATTAAGTGTTGTGAATCACAATAGGAGATATAGTATACATGTAAATTGCTAAAAAGGCTTTAGTAAAAAAAAGTGAATTTTACCACGAAATTCATGCCTAACACAAAAAATCTTGAAAAAACACTACATGATGACAAGTTTTCTCATAGCTAGCACAATAGTAGATTACATGCCAAGGCCGTTTAAGTGGGAAATGTCTCCGATGACGATTGTAGGCCGAGACGAAGCCGAGGCCGACAAACATGTGATCCGAGGCTTTCTTTAAGGTATACTTATTATTTTTCTGCTCAACGGAGCCGGCAGGCGGCACCTTAGTTTAGCGCAGCGGCCGGCAAAGTGCTGTTTGCCGGCCGTAGGGCAGAAAATACCTATGCCTAGACTAGGTGGAAAGTGTGGAAACCACTTTCAAATATAAAACAATTCTACTGAAAAAACCTGAATGTTCTAACTTTATGGGTACTGTACATAAAAAAGAATTGAGAACTTCCATTTTTTAAGCCTGTTAATGAGTTGACCGCCCACCATTACATTCTTTGGTGATGCTGATGATTGAGTTGGAAATGTTGGAATCAAACTCAGGAATCAAAGAATATAATACTCTAAAGAGGTTGGAATCCGGAAGCAAATTAAATTTCGAACACCTGTCCCTGTCACTCCTCATCGAAGACGTCATCGGAGCGAGAGAGAAAAAGTAAGTAAACACTTTTCTGGAAAACTAGCCTTTCACAAAAACTTAGACTCGTTTGTCCGATATTTTTGAATATAAATTAAACGTGTAATATCGTATCAACAATAATTTATCGTAGTACAATTTGGACACCAATACACGCTTGCGCGTAATGTCACTGTGACATGCCCCCTGTTTGTCAAACTGTCAACAAGTTTATTGTGAAAATGGCGACTACTGGAGTTGGGTTCCGATGGTTAGATATATTAGAAAAGGAATTTGATAAAGCATGTGTGGAATTAGACACTTCTATAGGTAAGCAGCAAGTACTTACATGTAATTTAGATGTGCGACGTTTCCCTGAAGTCGTTGTGCTTAGTTTCACGTACAACTTTGTTTCCATGTCCCACTGTTGAGTTTATGCAACATTTAAACTGAGTTTTAGCTTATTGATTCTTGTTTTGATAGACTTTTCTTCTTTAATGTTACTGGTAGTGGCTTCCTTCAGCCGAGAAATTATAAATTTCGAGGGTAATGGCCTACACAACCAAATTATACCGCCCTAACACCACCACCTCCCTTTATCCAATATTTTACAGTCCCATGGTTTGTTATACTTTACTAATATTTCTGATAGGAATACTAAGCCGCAGCATGCTTTACCGATTCAACCCCCTTGGTGCACCCATGCTAGCTGTTTGACCACCGGGGCTTACGGCTCCTATCTCACGTTTTTGATTCAAAAAATTAAGTGTCTTTATCGGTGTGTTGTGTTTATTTTTGTCTTTGTGATAAATACGTGTAAAATTGTATAGTATACAATGTATACTTTGGTAATCTATCCCATGTTTAGAATACTGATAAAAAAAACATTTTCTCATGTATTTGTAATATCAGTGTTACCAATTTCTATACTATTTTAGATAATTAAAAGTTTTGATATGTGTATCACTCATGCGTTGCCTGCTTTTAATAAACAAGAAAATAAATTATTTTCTAATTGGATTCATACACCATTGGATATTATCCCCAACTATTTATTTAGTTTAAATTGTAATGTTTTAACATAGAAGAAAATGTCTAAATATTTGAATTGCTCTCGCAATTAAATGCTCACTGTGAACTGTAAGTTTCATGACAATAAACAAGTTTCTCTTACAAAAATCTATTTTTGATGATTTCAGTGGATCTGGATTCGGAAGAATCAGAGTCAGTGTTTGCAGCACGTCAGAAAATTGCAACACTCAGCTCATGTTTTGCACAACTGACGCACAAGGCCCTGACTATATTTCAGAACAGTGCAAAACTTGAGGTATGTAATTACTTAGTGATAGATTTTTCAGCATACACATTATTATTATTGTAGATAGGGGCTAGAAAATTTGCCGCATCAACCGATTGCGATCAATTGTGGCAGCCCTGTTTTATAGTTCGTTACTAATACCGGTTGAGTCTAGGAAGTTCCAGATTCTTTGGGCTGTAATATTCTGTACCTCGTGAGGTTGAAGTACTCACCTAGGTGAATACTTCTTTTGTACATTAGTGGTCCGCAGGAGCAGAGGATGTGCATAGCAGTTTCTTCTGATTCCTGGCAGAATATGCATGTTGGTTCTTGTTTCTTACCCATTAGAAACATTATCATACACATTATCTCTATAACTATCATTAGTTTTCATTAGTTTTTATTGGTTTAAACATTTGGTGACAATAATCAGATACTTTTAACTTATTATTGATGATATTGCAAAACAAAGAGGTTAATCAAGAACCAAATTTTTGTTCTGTATGTCTACGTATATTGTTTTTTGCCAAATGGTAATGATACAAAACACAAGAGAACCAAGGACCTCATGTGAGGTTTACTCACAAAAAATGTCAAAAATATTATTTATTTTACACTGACTGTTAGTTTATTTATTTCTTTCATAGTTGAACAGCTGTGGTTAGGAATTAACATTCATAATATTTCTACTTATTTGACATAATATTGTCACCTGCACTTTTATGTGATCAAATCACTTTTGCTGAGCCATTCCGATACCCAGTTGTAAATTTATGCACTGGAATGTTAATGCTTAGAATTCCTACTATAATGGTAACGTGATTTCACAACCACTATCATATATATTTTTACTTTCTATGCTAGTCTAGCTAGAGTCCAAAGAAATCAAAATTTCTGGAAGCTTTGGTCTATTCAAGGGTGAATTTATTGGGATTGGGTTTATTATGAGTGTGCAAATTGATTGTAGTGTAGAAATAAAACAATAATACATAATTGTTATAAGAATTTTTATATAAATTTAATATATAAATGCTCAGACAGGAGTCTTCCTCCAGCTAGGGCCCCGGTCGTAAGGATGTTTGTGCAGATGTCTCCGGTGTGGGGCCCTTGTTGAAGGGGTTTCCAAATCAAAGTGATCTGGCTTTGGGGTGACATTGAGAATGTCTTCATTCTTGTTGGTGTCTTCTTCTCCATAGTCAAAGAACTCATTGACCTCGTCACTTCCCCAGTATTCATCTTCAGATTCTTGTTCGCTTCTGAAATTTAAATGAAGCCTGGTTACATGCTTGCGCGCTGTCAACTTACGTTGGTATTATAGACTGCACGCATATTTTAAAGGATTCTTTGGGGTTTATTACATGTCATTTTATAACTCAAATTACAAGTGGTGACTCTTCTCTATAAAGAGACTGCCATTTGTAACATGAGTTATAATATTATTTGCGACATATTTACTTTGTATAACTTAGTATAAACCTGGGGTGTGTTTACTTGTAGTGCAGACGACTCCAAAAAAAAAAACTTTACCCTTCAGACATACATCCTGCAATGTTTACATATTTATAGATGAGACCGGATCTATTTTCTGAATAAGAACAATGTGTCGATGCCTAAAGGTAAATTATTTTAATGTGTTCTTCATTCAATGATTAAATTCTTAATTTGAGACTATGTACAATAAACAAGTCGCGCAAATATATTGTGTGCACAAGTGGTTAATTCGGGCGGCAACGGCAAACACATTGAAAACAAATTAAGAAAATTTTAAATCAGGGTCATTGTCAGATATAGGTTATCGTATTTTCGGTGGACATACCTAAAGTTAAGAAGTTAAGAATTATGGGATAAAAAAATTGACGGTATAACTAGGTTCCCCGGTCTATAACCCTATGCAATCAAAACGGAACATAGATTTATAAGAGCTGATAACTTTTGACCACTGAGTGGACAAATTTTGTTTTTCGGACTGACAATGACCCATCACTGAAATGAGGCGGCCACATACGCCACGGTGAATATAGACGTTACATACTTAATTCCTTTGAGCTTCTGCAAGAGCCGATCCGCTTCCGAAGTGACGTCGGACGGTTGCGCGGGCGCATCGGCGTCGCCGAGCCGCGACTCGAGCCGCTGCAGTGTGGCGTCGGCGCGCTCTGTCAGCGCGATGAACTTCTCTGTGAGCTGCTGCAGCTCCGTCTCTTTGAAGGTCGCGTGCGACGCGTTGCGGAATACGGTCTCTAGCCGGCGACAGGTCGCGTCGCTCTGGAAATTGTCGCGTTTTAATTGATTTATTAAAACATAAATTTACATGTGCGCCAATGCATCATGAAACGAAAAGTTTACTAATAGAACACATAAAACAAAATTAACTAGATTTTGATGACGCAACAGTGTGGCACATTGCCCGTAGAACATTGGTTCTACGGCCATTGGGCCGTTAGGGCGGAAAGGTTCTATGCTGGCCTAATGGCTTTCCTTTTCTTCAGGAATGATTTCTAAATCTATTAAATTTTGACCTGGTACATAACATAAATACTGGTTTTTTAAAGTTTTCTGAGATTTTATTTCAATTCTTGTGGTTAATGGCAAGGCTTTAAGAAATCGATTATAATACTAATTCAATACTGACCTGTTGCGGGCGCCCGGAGCTGAGCAACTTCATCACTTTGTTGTCGTGATTACGCATACTGGCCTTAATGTCCTGTAGCTCTTGAAATGTGGAATTAGTTCTGTAAAAATAACATTAACTTACTTTTGTGCTAATTAATGAGTACCAGCAAAAACCCACACTTCGAATGTTAAGTATTGCTTAAATCTAATGTGGTGTCTGAAACTTGGTAGGAGAGACCACGAGTATCGTTGGATTGGCCTTTTTTCGTTTTCCTCTTTCTTTGAATGGGCATTGTCGTGACAAACTACTGTCAAGTAGTCGAAAACATGTTATCTGACCCAAATTACTCACAGTATGCAACCTATGTCGTAGGTGGTATTGTGTGTCCCACAGATTTGAATTTTCTCCATTCTTGTACTGTCATTGACTATTTAATAGCAAGCCCTGCACATGCGAGGTATGGACCATGACGCAAAAGGAAAGAGAATACTTAGAATCATTTGAGATGTGGTGTTGGAGACGAATAGAGATGATTACGGAGTGAAAGAGAGGAAGCAATTGATGGACATTATAAAGAATAGAAGAGGAAGGATGTTGACAACCTCATAAAATGCATAGTGGAGGGAAAGTTTGAAGAAAAGCGTGGAAGAGGACGACCAAGGAGAAATTACATTGAACAAATCAAGGAGAACGTGAAAGTCGCGTCGTATCAAAACCTGAAAGAGATGGCTTGGGATCGAGGAAAGTGGAGAGCATGCTTTGAGCTACACCGACAAGAGCAAAGCTCTTAAATAGGAGAGAGAGACGCATGCGAAGCTCTCCATAATTCACCTGAAGACAGAGTTGGGCAAAAAGTAATCCGATAAGTCTTTCCGGTTACTTTTTATGTGTACACATACAAATGTAATTTACAGAACTAATCAGATTACTTTTTTACCCAACTCTGTCTAAAGGTATTGTCGTGTCGCAACGAACTACCGTTAAGTATTAAATACGTACTTGTTGATAAGCGAGTCTATCAACTTGTCCAGGACGTCCGCCACGTGCGTGGGGTCGTCCAGCTGCACCCGCTGGCACGAGTCCACGAACCGCTTCTGTGCGTCCAACATCTCTTGCATCTGGGGACATGAAACAGGATTCCGGAGTACATGATATGACTCAATACATCGATTTATGTTTATGGGTTGTGGGTGTTAGAAGACGTCAGTTGATCCACAGTGGACATAGGCCTCTCTTATTACCCATGTGTAATTGTGTATGCATTAGATTAGGAGGTAATGCCCAGTGGTCAGTGACACTTCAATCCATTAGTCTGCTCTTACGACACTCACAGGAAGATTTGGGGTGGTGACAAATGTAATTATTACCACGCGGACAATCGATTGATCGAGAAGGTCGTAAATGTAAATTACTCAACAAAGTAATATGTTTGGTTAGTAAATTGGTAGTGTTTAGTTTTTTTTATATATGTAATGTGACTTAATAACTATCGTAGGTATCTATTACCTCTATTTTTACGGCGTCAATTAAATCGAGTGATGTCATTCGTGTCGTGTCCGTGTTTTCGGACAATAAAATCAGTGAATGTTATGACTTAAAGGGCCTTGTTTAAGTAGATACCTAAGTACGAAATGACTCTAATCGACCTTTTTTGTTAACGAATGAATAATGATACTTTTGAATCGGTTTCGGCAATTAAATTAATGAATTACCTTGAAAATTATGATTCAGTGATGCGCCGAGTGCTTATTCTGACGCTTTCAGGTATATTTCACATGTACAATCTACTTTGCACATGGTTGTTTTGTTAGTATATTTTTCCCATTCCACACAGGACTTGGCGTCAGACCAGGCTTCGTGAGGAGTTTGACTTTAGTTTAACCATAGAGAACAGGCACAAAACATGCAACCATCTTCATTTTAGTGTTGCATGCCTCTAGCTCTAGCCGCTAACGGGTATCCCTCGGCTCCAATCTTACCTTCAAGTGGATCTTGTAGGTATTGTCACTAAGTCGCTTAGAGAAGGCAGCCTCCAAGTCCGCGGAGGTCAGGCGCGCGTCGCGCTGCCTTCTAGCCAGAGCACGCAGCCCATCAGCCAGCTCCCGCCTCGTCACGTTTACTAGTGACAGGCCGTCCCGCATCAGGGACTCGAGCATCAGACCTCTCCGCCAGGTCTCGGCGTACGCACCGCTGACCTGGATATGAGAATAAACCACCATTAGGTACTAAGAAGCATTAAGTTCTAATATACTCGCAACTTCTTGTTACATCTATAGTGGCGGGGTGGTTAGTTATTGATGTATTTGGATTTTCAATTTTCTTTTGACTGTAGGCATTCTTTTGTTATCAAAATTGTCAAATATAAACGAATTACAACTGGACTGAACTAAAGTCAGATTTTCGTTCAACCAATTAGGTAATCTTACCTTTTCTAGCAAATGTGTGTGTGAGGTTATGTGGCTTGTCAAATTTTGAGCAACCTCTAAAATTTTCTCTTCACTTCGTTCTATTTTATCTGAACTTTCTTTAACTGCCGCCTGAAAATTACATAAAAATATTAGTAAGTAGTTCATAGCTACTATCGACTGATTAAATTTATTTACTGTTCAATAAATTTCATTTTGGCGTCCCGTGTTTCAGATCCGGTCAAACAAAAAAAAACAATGTAATATTGAAAGAAAGAAAGAAAGAAAGAAAGAAAAACATTTATTTGTGACGCTTACAGTACAAACATAAACATAAACAAAACAACATAGGAAAGTAATAAAAAAAAAAAAAAAAATTAAATAAAAGAAAGTAAGTGGTGTGTGCATCACAAAATGGACCCAACTCAGCATATTGCCGACTAAGAAATCGGCGCTGGTCTTCCGTAGGGCCCATTAGGGCCCATTAGGGCGTATTGCCTGTTCTTATTTAAAAAACAAACTTCATAAGTGTTTTAGTAGTGTGCGACACTTACTTCGACACTAGTCTGAAGCAGATGCATCCTATGTTCCAGTCTTTCAGCCGCTAATTGAGCTCTTTCCAGTCTTAACGAAAGCGTGGTCTCCACACGATCTGTAACAAATATACCTACATAATGTTGCTGTTACGTTACCATGTAACGTCTATTACCTACAGATGCTACAGTTGTAACGAAAAAAGGTACATTATGGTACCTACAGAATATGCAATTCCTTGCGATTTGATTTAGGCATTTAACAACATCATTACTTATTATTAGACGCCAATAAGTAATACCTAAATAATATTTATTGTACAAATGAGTAAGTACGTAAAAGGCTTTCTCAATGCAGTTAAAGTTTGGATAAAATATTATTTTATTATATGTATTTTGATAGACATTTAGCAGGTAGGCGATATTAGATCGTTGAGTTAGTGCGTGTGTAGTCATTTGCGTGTGTCAATGTTATTATGCAGTTACTATTATTTATTAACAATTTTATGTAAGAAGCTACATAATTTACAATACCTATTAAATATTTATATGTCAACCTTTCACCCTAAATGTATAAAATCTCCGTTCCATCATGTGTAAAAAGAGAAACTTTTGAGTTTCTAGCAGTTTGTCTTTTTAAAACGTCATGCATTGCAAATTTTCCACGTTAATAAATTTAGTAGGTAGTAAAATCTTGTAGGGTCCTTTAGTATCACTCCATTATTGTTGTATTTTGAGTGTTTGGGCGTAACAAGTCCGTAACGTAACATAGGAAAGATATGGTATAAGTACTACTGGTCCTTCCTAGGCTTCCTTTGTTAATATATTCAAAGCTACCGCTGACTGGTGCCACCATCATCGTTTAATCATTGATTAAGAGCCCTTGTCTGTTCAATTAGTGCGGGAGTGATATTGCGAAAGTTGCAACCTAAAATAGGATATGACACAGTAGGCACGTCGCTCATCGGTTTCCCGGACGAATAACAATTCAACTTGATGATGGTTTGTGACATGGCTGTAATAAGAAAGCGCGACAAGCGTCGACCTTAGTGTCAGTGTCAAATGTTTGTATAAGAATGTATTGTATAATGTGTTGACGCGAAAATATTACTTTTGTGTCAAATTTGCCATATTACAAAATAGAAATTGGCTGTGTAAAGTTTTCTGAAGGTATGCATAGCATATTATATTTTTCCCTAATAGCCGTAGTCTTAAGGTTCAAGAAAGTGCGGTTCTTTTTAGGGTTCCGTAGCCAAAATGGCAAAAACGGAACCCTTATAGATTCGTCATGTCCGTCTGTCCGTCTGTCCGTCTGTCACAGTCGATTTACTCGGAAACTATAAATGCTACAGTAACAAAATTTGGTAAGGATATGTGTTGTATAAACCGCTATATGATTATGATACTAAATTGTAAAAAAAACCATTGGGGTGGGGGCCCTCCATACATGTAACTGAGGGATAGAAAATTTTTTTTAGTTGTATATACGCGTGTGGGGTATTAATAGAAAGGTCTTTGAAAATGATATGAAGGTTTATAAATCTCATTTTTATTTAAGCAAATCGTTTTCGAGATATCAGCTCTCAAAGTCTGAAAAGTGTGTCCCCCCCCCTCTATTTTTTAAACTACGCGATATAAAATTCTAAAAAAAATATATGTTATGCACATTAATAAAGTCTATCAACGATTTTTGGTTTGATTAAATTATCTCCTATAGTTTTTGAGGTAGGTTGATTTAACTTTATTTTTTTAATAATAAATTGATAATGGTACGGAACCCTTCACGCGCGAGTCCGACTCGCACTTGGCCGGTTTTATTTTTATGTCCTGTAATTTGTTAGCAATCTATTCATCCATAAAACTGCTCAAATGTCACGTCATCGTCACTCACTTAAAATAGTACATTACGACACAAGTGCGAAAAACTTGAAATTTCGTTTTTGCACTTGTCTCGTACGACGTTTTTTAGTACAGATGGCCCTCCGCAGTTTTGGACCTGACGTAAAATGACCCACTTCTCGCACTAGAGCCTAAAAAAGGCACCATCTGTACTAAAAAAAGATTATTAACAATTTATAAGAAATAAAAATAAAAGAGCCGCGTTTTTTTTAACCTTAAGGCGACGGCTATCAGGGAAAATTATAATATTCATACCTTCAAAAAACTTTACATAGCCAATTGCCTAGTGTTTATAAATATCTTCGGGATTACACCTCAGTACTTCGGCATAGAAAAGCCGATACGTGAAGTTTTGATAACATGCATCGACAACAAACATCACACAGTTTTATGAGCTATATTATGTTTATCAATATTAATGTGGCGCTAAACAGGCACATTAACATTCACATGTGAAATTTCGCGACGTTATTAATCTTTATTGCAGCACGCAGTACCATACCGGCGAAGAGTGGATAATTTTAGGATGTCAATGATTTTGGTCAAGGATTTATTATTTTGTCTAAATTTGTGTTGTGTTGCTCTGCCTACGTCAGTCTTTCTCAGCTGACGACTTGACGCGAAATTAGGGCTACCATCCTTCCGGGTTTCCCTGGATTTGTCCCAGTGTGAAGGCCGTCCGGGGACCGTCCGGACGGGGTTTCAAAAAGTGTCCGGGGACACTTTTCGTTTAAGGAAACACCTTTTTATGTTCAGTATAGGTAGACGTTTGCCCACGATCGTACCTGCTGGTATAGTGATGCTGATGATGCAGTCTTCGGTGGAGCACGCTTACCTATGAGATACCTATTTATTTACTCACCTCATTTAATTTAAGTATTTATCGCCATTATTGTGTATAAAGCCAGGTCCGGAGAAGATACGGATTAACCCTTAGTGTTCGGGTGTTTTGAGTCTTTGTCCTTGTTTTACGAATTTCACGATGGCAGCCATACCCGAAATATATCTATCTGTAGTGCCTGTATCTATGTACCAACCTAGTTTGTCCTGTATGACTTCTAGCTTGCGCGCCTGCTTGGCCTGCGCTGCGCTAACCGCGTCCAATGCCCGCAGTCTCTCCTCAATCTTGCCCAGAACACCGTTAAGTTCCTGAAAACACAAACATTCATTTTGAACTCGTTTGCTTATTTGTAAACCTGCGACTTGCCCTTGTTTGGACAGTATTCAGAAATGTCTGTCTATATTTAGCGTTGTGGTGAAATACATCTATTTCAAAATCATTTTCTTAGCTTGGACTTGCTTTGAGGGTTAAAATAAATGATTACGTAAAACTATAATCGTATTTGAACATTAGTTTCCTTTGACAAATGTTAGGTACATTATTTAGCCTCAGCACTAGCTTCCCAACGGACACTTGGACATTGCAGCGAAGCCACAACAATTGTATTTGAGCTTTTTGCTCAGCGGACACAATTTTCATTGTTTCGCTGTTGTTTTATAGGCAATACAATGCAATCAACGCGACATTCCTACCAATATTGACTTGGCTCTATTTTGTTGACAAACGAACACTGTCAAATTGCAAAAGCTCGTGGAAGGATGTGGAATATACAACTTTGACAAGCCTGGACAGACACTTGAAAATGTCCAAATGACACTTTTACGGTATTTTTCTCAATCCTCGTTTAAATATATCAGTCACATAAAATTATCTCGGGCACGTAAAAGAAAAGGACACCTAACAATTATCTGAGAAAAATATTTTATTCGGGTATGGTGAAACAGCAGCCCTACCGCAAATTCCGAAATCCGCAAATTTCGAGGATTTTTCTCTGTTATTCTAATGACGCCTTCGTTGGAGAAACGAGAGACAAATCCTCGAAATTTTCGGATTTTGGAGTTCGTGGTAGAAGAATGGTCAAGACTATTCGAGACCTTGGAATTGCATTTGTTGTAGTGTTTTATCTATAAGGCCTGCTAATTGATGCAAATTCGGAACTGCAGCAAGCTCTGCACAATTGCGATATGCGAGTCACGAAGGCGCACGAAATTTCAATGGATACGGACATGCACAGCATAAGCGTACTGCCTATGCCTGCATATAAGCGTGTTAGGTACGAGTAAGCCAACCATAGGCTGAATTAGGGTATACCTATTAGATAGGTACTACACATAAAGGGGTCACTATCCTGGATATTTATGGAAGAGCAGACTATTATTTCTAACGGACGCACATCTCTAAACGACCTAAGAATGTTACTCTTATTGTCTTTGTACAGGAGTTTTACTGACGCCACCGCATTTATTCAAGCATCATTTAATTTGCGGAGTACTTATCGGCGATAGCCGTTGTTGGCGTTCATGGTACAACTTCCAGTCGTATTTACGGCGACTGCGTTTTATTAATGAGCGCGTCGCTGATGAGCTCTTACGGCCCGGCCACGTCATTGGTCTAAGGCGACCAGCGGCGAGCGAATCCATGGGTTGGAGCGGGGTGCCGATATGGGTACGAGAGGGAGCACCATACGTTTTCCGCTAAGCCGGTCGCCTTAGACCGATGTCGTGGCCGCGGTGTTAGGTGACTGACATAGCCGTGTGCAGTGGTGGTTATAGGGCTATGGTGTAAACTGTATAGTGAGCTTACTAAGGCAGTATGTGTGTTTCGAGGATGGACGCGCAGCGTGTGGGGCTCGGGCGAGCAGCGCGCCAAGCTCAGGCACGCCAGCGCTACCACCGCCCTTATCATCGCCCTGTCTGTAACAAAATATAAATCATCATCATCATCATCAGCCTATGATAGTCTACTGCTGGACGTAGGCCTCTCCAATTAACTATGCGTATAGACGCATTAGGAGGTAAATGCCCATAATCGCCACGATGGGCAAGCGGATTGGCGATCGCAGTAATGTGCCCACTATGATGACTAGGCTTAGGACTTTTCATAGCATATCGTGGTTCTAAAATCCTTGGAGCCGCTATGTGTAAAATTTTCGAAGTCAAAGTCAAAGTATATTGTAATATTAAATATAATGATTTATACCTACTGTCACATCGTTGCTGAATTAATTTTAATCGAACGTAATTAATTTTAAAAAACGAACTTGATTTCATAAGAATTGCATACGAAATTAGTTATATCAGAAACCATAAAAAAACTAGACAATAAGTGTTCAAAACAAACTCGCAAACGTCTTAACCCTCTAATGCATAAGACTGGCAAAAATGCATTTCAAATTTGAACCCTAACAGGCAGTCAATAGAGTCCAAAACCAATGAAACCATATTTGGCTTCATATGCATTAGAGGGTTAAATCGGAAATAATGATGAAAATGGCGAAAGTATCATGTTGTTTTTCTCGAAAGTTTCGAATCTTTCGTATAAATTATGTACATGTAACTTCCGAACAAGAAACAAAACTGACGTTACCTTTGAAGTAAATAGACTTCACTTCACGTTGACATCACATAGAGCATCAGATTAATGATTCCAATTTATAAGTATTTTACCATAATTTATAATTTAATCTCTTTAGTCAACTGATATTAAGATTCAGTCCGAGCAAAATGAAAAGTCACATGTTTCTACGAGAGTCAATACATTCGGAGTATCATAATTCAATAAAATAATGCAAAAAAAGTACTTTACACGTAAAACACTGAAAGATGCGAAAGGTTCAATCGAAGCTCTGTAACGAAAGATACTGTATTTTTGTTCTTTCGTGTTATTTTCATAGCTAATCAGAACCCTGATTTCGATGACATTCGAAATTTGGTCATATTGTAGGTACCATAATAAAGAAATACCACGATACCTCGAGAACATGACATTAACGAAGTTTATTTTTGACACAGAAGACCTTAAGGACAATGTTAAGACTGATTTATAATATAAAGTAATTTTGGTTTGATTCGTTAAGTAAAGCGATGAGTTAATACTATAGCTTTGGTATCGACCGATGAAGTTTCATCTGCTGCATTATCGTTATATTATATGCTTAAGGTTATTTTTGTATCACCATTATAAAATGCACTGTAAACTTGTATACATATTTCATTATACTGTTTATACTACGTGTAACCGGTACCGGGTACACCCGGGTAAGACCGGGCTATTTTTTGGTGAGTTGAAAGGATGTCACAAAAAAAATTATAAATTTATTTTCACTAATTTTTACCTGCAGATGTGTGATATACGTGATAAAAAAAATCAAGCTTTCAATATAAATTTACTTGATGCCGCTCAGCCGAATAGCTTAGGAGTCAACGTAAAGTCCAACTTGCACTATTTTTTTTTCAAGACACCCAATCAAAAAACCTTCTTGGCTTAAGATCGGACTAGTATCAAATTTCAACTCTAAAGTAAGGAGAAGAAGATGCATAGCTTCCTGTTAAAGATGGAATCTCCGAAAATCCTCGAAAAAAAACTTTTTTTAAATCGTAGCTCACGACTGATGCGGCTGAGCAGTTGCTGCATACTAGCGAGAGGGGCGGGGTGAAATGGCGTCATGCATGTATAGCCCATGAGGAAAAAATACTAGTATTTTAGTAGTTATTGCGGTCATCCGATCTTAGCCGGGTGTACCTTAAGTCGTGTAAGTCGACAAACGTCAGTTTTGTTTTTTGTTCGGAAGTTACATGTAATTTATACGAAAGATTCGAAGCTTTCGAGAAAAACAACATGATACTTTCGCCATTTTCATCGCTATTTCCGATCTAAGACTTTTTCTAGTTTGTCTTGAACCTAATTGTCTAGTTTTTTTTATGGTTTCTGATATAACTAATTTCGTATGCACCTTTTATGAAAACAAGTTCGATTTTTAAAATTAATTACGTTCGATTAAAATTAACTCAGTAACGATGTGACAGTAGGTATAAATCATTAATTTAATATTACAATATACTTTGACTTTGACTTCGAAAATTTTACACATAGCGGCTCCAAGGATTTTAGAACCACGATATGCTATGAAAAGTCCTAAGCCTAATGATGACGCTGCTGCCCATCATCAATCTTTAATCAAATATGGTCAGTGACACTTCAATCCCTTAGTCGACTCTTACGACACCCGCAGGAGGAGTTGGGGTGGTGACAAATGTATTCTTTCTGCCGTCACCACACGGCCAAATATAAATACTAAATAAAAAAATAAAAGAATCCAATCAATCGAGTGTCAAACGAGCTGTCAAACGTACAAATCGCTTAAAATAATCGCTGCAATTTTAATACTGATATTTTAATACAAACCTCAAGATTCCGACCCAAAAGTGGAAAACATTCAAGAACATAACCTCATCGTCACGCACCATCATTATCTACGACGAAATCCGTGAGTTATTTGATTTATAACGAAAACTATATTTCACACAATACAATCACTAAGTAACGCACACATACGCAAACCAGAATAACGATAAAATTTTTGAAAACAAATAAATTCTACCGCATTCCCAGCTGATTAAAACAACAGAAGTCACAGTCACAGGACGTCATTTCATTTGATTTGAACACTGACAGTGACGGACAGCGTGCGTTCGGAAACCAATAGTGATTAAGAAAATCATATGCGGGTGCGTTCCATTACATCGTAAATTAAATAGAAAAGTATCAATATGACTCCGACTGTTAAAGTAAAGACTAATAAATTGACTTGCCACAATTGCAAAAAAGCTATCAAAAATGATGATTACATGAAATGCATGATTTGCCTGCACATATATGACTTGACATGTTTAAAAATTACTTCCACAAAATTTATAACTATGACAAAAGAAAGTAAGCAAACTTGGAAATGCCGGGGCTGTGAGTCTGTGCAGAAATCAGGAAGCGCACCAAAGGAAATCAACACCGAATACCGAAATTCCCCGTCAGATAATGTAACTTATAGAAAACCTTTATTACAAAAATCCCCATCCACTGATAGTTTATCCAGTACGTTAAGTAATGTGGACGTTCTTAGCTCCACATTGATTGACGATAATAGCTCTTGTAGAAGCCTACCAAGTGTACCTAATGTAGATAGCTCTGAAATATATGATCTTAGGACACAAATTGCCAAACTAAACACTGAATTAAATAGCGCCCACGAGGAGATAATTACGTTAAATACTGAAAACTCGGATTTAAAGAAACAGATAGAGGACCTTACGAAAAAAAATAACATATACACAAAAATATTGAATGAAGATAGCCCTACAAGATGTACATACACCCTCTAAGTTTACCAATGGTTTAGTCTCTCCAATGCGTACCTTTAACTGTGAACTTAAAATATCTGACGCAACAAAGAAAATACAGCAACTGCAAAGAGAAATAGTGAAAATGGAGAAACAGAACAAACAATTACAGTTGAAATTAAGCAATACTCTCAAAACTAATTCAGAAATGAAACGTAAGCAAATTCAGATTGACACAAAAAAATTTACTCTAGCGCGTATAGAACAATCGACACGAATTTTACAAAGAACTGCTTACCAAGTACAAAAGAACTTTGACAAGAATGTACTACCAGTAAACCAAGACTTAGACACAAATAATCACAATTTACATTCATCAAGTAAACTACCCTTACCAGTTGGACAGAGGAAAATCGAAGAAGGCGTTGCTGAGGACAACGTAGTACGTGGTATAAACAAGCCCAAGCTACTACTGCTATCAGACTTTCACGGAGCTGATTTGTTATTACCCTTATCTAGAATAAGAAGAAATGACTACGATTTTACAGCGGACATAATAAAATATGGAACAACTGAACGCGTCATGCAAGGTGTAAGAGAAAAAATTGCTAATTTTACAAAATCTGACTGTTTAGTTGTAATGTGCGGTGGCAGTGATTACAATATTAACCCAATAAATAAGGTACTTAGTTTGTTAGAAGATATTTCAAGAGATGCTGCCCACACCAACGTTATATTTTGTGACATTCCATATAGTTTAAACAAGCATGCTGAACATTATAATACTTACATAGGAAAGCTAAATTTTGCTCTCCATAAGAAATTTACTAAAACTGACTGTCATGTTTGGCTGCAACCAAACAGTATTTACTTAGGACCACCAGACTATAAACTGAATGGTAATGAACTTAATTATAAGGGTAAATATAAACTAGCACAATGCATAAATAGTGTTCTAAAGAGTGTTAATATGACATTTTATAATAATGAATCTTTTTTATGAATAAGGGTACAAGTTGCACTGCAACTCTAACACAATCAAGGCTAGACTTAACCAGCAATGATGAATCCAATGATTTTAATACTTACGATCACATATTTGTCTTACATCAGAACATTAATGGCTTGATCAACAAGGCTGATGTATTAAGTGTGCATTTAGAAGATCTGCTAAGATCGAAAAGAACGATAGATGTTATTTGCGTTACAGAACATAACATGAAACTGGATGATCATATTCACTTCACATTAGCTAATTATAAACTAGCAGCTCATTTCTCGAGGAGTAATAGAAACGGAGGATCATGTATACTTATCAAGAACACTCATAAATATAATACATTATCTGAAGTTGCAGAATTGTCCATTGCTAACATTATTGAATGCTGCGCTGTTGAACTAATAGAACATAAAATAATTATATTATCGATTTATAGAGTACCTAAGAATGGCAATAACACTATAAGAATATTTTTTGACAGATTATGTGACATATTAAATAAGATTTACATTAGAAATAAGAAAATAATACTAAGTGGTGACTTTAACATTGACATTCTCAAGAGAACCCCTCTCTCGGTAGAATTTAAGGATATTTTGTACAGTTATAACTTGAAACTAAGCGTAACAGAACCTACAAGGTTAAGTAGTAAAACTTGTATAGACAATATAATCCATAATATACGAGGATGCAAAGCTGAAGTGATTGAATTAGCACTGTCTGATCACACTGCTCAAATTTTAAAATGTCCAGTGAAAAGAACGAGTGTATTCTCACACTGGTACATCAAAAAAAGAGATTATAGCCAGGAAAACATTGACAGATTCTCAAATTACCTGCAAAGTTTGAATTTTAGTGACGTTTACTCTTCTAGTAACCCTGAAGAAGCTTACAATACGTTCTTTGACTCATTTGAGCTATTTTACAATCTGTGTTTCCCCTTCCGTCGAATAAAAATATCAGCCATTAAAAAACCAAAGTGGATCTCGAAAGGCATAAAGAACTGCTGCAAGCGGAAAAGAAATCTACTTTGGAAATGCAGATTTTCTCGGGAAGACGGAGATAAAGAGTACTATAAAAAATATTCTAAAACGTTGAAAAAAATCATATCTTTGACCCAAAAATCGCAAAATAATTATTTCATTAATAGTGCCACCAACAAAACCAAGGCAACCTGGAAAATAATAAATAATAGCAAGTTAAACCAGCCAAGACAACAAATTTCACATATACAGACGAATAATAGGGTTGTGAAGAATCCAAAACATATTGCACAAGAATTCAATAATTTCTTCATTGACCAGATTCAACCAATTAATTCTAATTCTAAAAATAGTTTGACATTTAATTCACTTAATTCTTTATTTTTGAAGCCAACTAGTCCTGATGACATCCAAAATATAATAATTTCTCTTAAGAACACTAACAGCACTGGTTATGACGGCATTAGTACCAATATAATAAAAAAAGTTTCTCGTATAATCTCTCCTGTTCTTAGTCATATATTTAACCTGTGTATTACTTACGGCAAGTTTCCTGACAAACTAAAAATTACTACGGTCAAACCTCTTCATAAGAAAGACCGAAGGGATAACATGAACAACTACCGACCAATAGCGCTCATTCCGATATTCTCAAAAATTTTTGAAAAATATATTTATAATAGGGTTTCCAATTATTTCGAACAGAATAACTTATTTGCTAAGGAACAAAAAGGCTTTCGAAAACATATGTCCATTAACATGCCTATTTTCGATTTAATTCATAATGTTCTAAAAAATATGGACAAAAGAATTCCAGTGTCAGCATTGTATATGGATATGTCAAAAGCTTTTGACTATGTTGACCACCATCTACTTTTAGAAAAACTTCAACGCTACGGGTTACGTGGAAACGTACATGCCTTAATAGAGTCATATTTAAGCAGTAGAAAGCAAAAAACTCAAATAACTGAGATAAGTCATAAGACAAAAGTAGAGACAACGTATTCATCGGAATTAAGAGAAGTGCATTATGGGGTACCGCAGGGGAGCGTTTTAGGTCCTCTGTTGTTTCTCATCTACATTAATGACATGCCTAAAGCCATTAACCACCCAATGGTTCTCTTTGCCGATGACAGTACAATAATCTTTTCCGGGACTAACTTGGACTCCTATGAGGCTGAAATAAATGGGACATTATGTTTAATTATAGACTGGCTAACAAAAAACAACTTAAAAATTAACTTGGACAAAACTGAACTAATGACATTTAAACAAAGGACAAATACACCTAAACTTAACATAGCTTATAAAGGATATCAAATTTATGAAACTGACATAACCAAATTCTTAGGATTAAATGTAGATGATAAGCTGACATGGACACATCAAATTGACTCTGTATGTAAAAAATTAAATCAATTCTCTTATTCACTATATAATTTAAAGAAAAAAGTTGACTTGCCTGCAGTAATAACCGCATACCATGCTTCTGTAACGTCTACATTAAGGTACGGTATAATATTTTGGGGCAATTCGACTGAATGGAAACGAGCATTTATAGCTCAGAAAAAATGTGTTAGGACAATATATGGTATTAACTACTCTGATTCCTGTAAATTCTATTTTCAAAATTCAAAGATTCTTACACTCCCCTGTTTGTATATATTTGAAATGTGTGTATTTGCTAAGTGTAACACCAACCTATTTTTAAATTTTAAAAGTAAACGTCTACGTGGGAAAATTCTACACCCTATTCTACCCAAGACAACACTCTTTCAAAAAAACATAGTCGGCATGGCTCCTAAAATTTATAATAAGCTTCCAGATAATTTAAAATCCAAAGACCTTCATAAATTCAAAATGAGCCTAAAACAACCTTTGGTTCAAAAGTGCTACTATAGTATTAAGGAATTTCTAGATGATAAGGACTTGTAAATATGTAGATAATAATGAATGTTGACATGCATGCTCACAATATTTGTATGCCATTAGGCACCACATAGTGGAACTGACTGACTTTTAACATCTTTTTTTACCTATGTTGGACAAATAAATTGATTTGATTTGATTTGATTTGATTTGAACCGTTTTCTCCAAAATGCCATCATCACCACACCCCGACTTGGTGCCAACGGGACCATCTCGATTTGTTTTGAAATCTGTTAAAAAATAATTATCGAAATCGGTTGGCGTGATATTGAGTTATTCGTCCATTTCTCGTGCACATGCTTAATGGTAATTTATGACTTATATGGTTTTCTCATAGATGCCATTGTCAGAACTGGGCCAAATTAAAATGGGACCAATCAGTAAGCATCAGCAAATAAAATAAAAAAATATCAAAATCGGTTCACCCAGTCGGAAGTTCTGAGGTAACATACATAAAAAAACATACAGTAGAATTGAGAACCTCCTCCTTTTTCATGAAAAGGAAAAGAGGACTTTCATGAAAGGAAGTTGAAAGGTAGGTACTCTTGATCCCAGAATTCTCACGCAGCACCAGCAAATTCACCGATCTTGCTGATATCTACTGTTCCTAGACGTTTCTAGCTAGGCGATCGCGTTTTAGGATTGGCAATTTTCGCATTTATGAAATGTTGCTTATAAGCATAAGCACGATACAGATTTCAATAGCGACACCTATACTTCGTTTTATTTAAGATTAGAATTATCTGTCAAACGGGTGAACGAAGAAGCAGTGGTCGTAAACCTTCCTTCTTCGATTTCGGCCGATACCACTGAATTTCTCGGAACTTATGTAAATACATATCATTTGATATTTACCGATAGCTGAACGCATAGTTTTCACATTTATTATTAATTTGTTGGCAAAACTGTATTTAAAAAAAGTTATAAGTGTTTTATAAGCAAGATGGCGGCAATTTAGAAAAAAGATATATATTGAAAGTTTTCGTTTAGTGTTTGGCGGTTTTTAACAAAGTATTTTTTTTATTTGTAACTAATATCGTACCGATTTTACATTTACTGAATTTAATGAAGTTTACAGTCTAAAATTTAACAATATTTGCATATTTAATCTGGCTTACATTATGCACTCCCAATACTTTTAAAAGTCATGCATTTAAGGATTAAAACTATCGGTATAAAAGCGGACACTGTGTCATAAAGACTGAGCAGATGAACTAAGACAACCCTACGCATCGGCAACGTCGTTTAGTATTTGTCGCCATTATAGGCGGTCTGGGACGCTCTAATGTAGTTTGAATTTGGTAACAAATTAGAAAATAAAACTCAGATGACATAGGTACATAGTTTTATTCACTGTCAGTGGAAGAGTCCGAGGACTCGGAACCACCAACGTTTATAATAATTTTTTCCACAGTGTTATCTATTACATTATCTAATTTCATTAAAAAAAATATATTCTTTTAAAATGTTATAT
>JALPQI010005929.1:0-68738 GCA_025490895.1 Thaumatotibia leucotreta | reverse complement strand
TAAAAGTTTTGTGGGATAAGCCACTGGATGCTTAGCCAAGTTCCCAATCGCTAACGCTTAGTAGCGTATCGTAGTTTTCCCTCTCTGTCACACTTGCGTATTTGTGCGACAAAGACAAGCAGTTGCCTTTCGTTTACGATTGACGATTAAGCGTTAGCGATTGGCAACTTGTCTAAGCATCCTGACCCGTCGTTTTTGACACTGAGTGTAGAATAAAATTGGTCCACCCACTCTTACATATATATCGTATAATAATTACATAATACTTGTTTAGAGGTCACTGTTAATAGGTACTAAATAATGGCCTCGTTACGTTTGCGTAACAAAGTTCGTTAACGGCTTTTGTCCGGCTTCCAAAACAATTTGATATTACTTGGCAATTTAAATTAATATTCCGATTCAATAATTGGGAAACACTTGGTATGCATGTAGAGGTATGACTGTATACGTTTGCTTTTCAAATTAGCTGTCAAAGAGCGTTTAACTTGAGTGTGTTGTTCTACTATGTACTTATATTAGAATGTCCCATATTTTACGAATTTTAGAAATGAATAACGCATACCCCCTAAATCGCCTTTTTTAACCCCAAAACAGTCTGAAAAAAAAAAATCTGCTCATTCCTGTAACAGGAATCCGTGCCGACTTTCATCTGGAATTCCCATACAAATTACTATGAAAAAATTAGTCAGACAGTAAGTTGATAATCATGTATTGTTTTTCTGTTCTCATCAAGTTAATTTTATGATAAAATTATAAGACTAGTATAAGTTAATGCCATAGAAAAAAAAAACGAAAAAAAATTTTGGTCATTTTCATACACTGTATAGGAAAATGGCATGGAAGTCGGCACGGGTTGCAGTTACAGAAATGAACTGAATTTTTTTTTAGTGTGTTTTGAGGTAAAAGAAACCGATGTGGGGAGTATGCGTTATTAATTTATAAAACTCGTAAAATATGGGACACCCTAACTTATATGTCCTTAAACTAACCCCCGTTAAGAGCGCCCGTATTAGATTTACATCCTGTATAGTAGTACCGTATAGCGCTGCCCGTATAACTAACTTATAAAAAAATTCTTCAAGACCCAAAGCAATTGACACTTCAGTAGAAATGGGACGAGTCGATAACCCAATGATTCGATGTCGGTCCGGCGATGCTCCAATATTATACGGAATGGACCCAGAACGGGTACATGTAGCCCTGACCTTGCTAGGCCATTTATTACCCTTTTCTAAGAAAACTTTAGGTTTTTGTAAGTAAAACTTTCGAACAAATGATAACGTTAATCATAATTTGTGGACTTCTCCATATTATTTCGATTAGAATTAGTGTCATGATACTCATGATAGTTTCAACATTTTTTCGCAAAGATACTCGCTTGCGTTTAAGCGTGTCAAATTTAAACCAATAAAATAAATAACAATGTTACAGACTGAGTCCACCATAAGGGCTCCTTTTGTACCCTTTTGAACCCTGAATGTAATTTACCTTACCTAAAAATATTAAATCTGTTCATACTGAAGTAACACTGTTCATATCGTGAGAGAATGCATTAACACACACATGTATGTTAAATGTAGTCAACCAATCACATGTCATTAAAGCATCCATTAGTTTCCCTCTTCCGATCACAGTCCATATTAACACCTACGACATCAAAAATTCACGAGCCGCCTTTGATTCCAGTTTAATGGCATTTTATTTATACAGCGTGTTACTGTCATCTAGGCTTTTATTGAAACCGACGAATGACATGCTATTTTGTAACCAAACCATGAGTAATATTTTATTGTAAACATGTTTTTTAATTATTTTTCTAAGAAAAGATAAATTGCGATTTAAATGAATTGTTAATTATCACTTAACAGTGACAGGTGAAGCCACTCGCGTTTGACAACCAACTAGTACACGCTTTACATTGTCTGTTAGATAGAAATAAAATAAATTTTAAGTTTAAGTGTTTCGGAGACGTTAATGAAAACAATAATGTTATATTATTATCAGTTTTCATAAAAGCCCGCATGATGGTAACATACTGTATATACCTAACTACCTACCGTATGTCACATCACAACCTATTATTATGTTCCAAAAATAATTAACACTTTCTCATATCATGGAAAACTGACCGACCTTTTATTCGAAGGAGTAAAACTCGAAATAGAATAAAAACCGAAAATTGATAGAGTTTACTGAAAGTCTAGTTGGCGGTGTTTTTGTTTGACCAAAACTCCAATTTGGGATGTGATGGAAACGGTTTTTTTCTTTTTTATTTACACAGAGGCGTGTAAAAGCGTGTGTCGGTGTATTGAAACGGTGTTTCCTCTGAAAGGGGATATTTTTATTTGTTTTCACTGTTACTACACTGGCGAATTGTGTATTTTTTGTTGACATTGTGTAATACCAATATTTGTGCAACTGTATAAATTTAATTTATTTGAACCTCGATTTTAGTAACATTAAGTAATTTTAGTTTAACTCCCTTATTCATAAACGTCTCCAAAGCTAGCAAGTAGACCGAAAGGGACAACCGTTACTTATCCTATCGTACACCTGCATTTCCGGTTGGTTATATGTATAATAAAATGACAATATAACAATAAAATCCTTCATTCAGTAGAGACAATGAAAAAATAGTAATATATAACTAGATATTACACATCTTGAACCAGAGTATAAACGGATACATATTTATGTTACTGATTGTCTCCTGTTCGTTGCCGCCGCGATTTGGGCTCTACTTTTCACTTACGATCAGGTGGAGTGGAGCCACTTTGTTGTGCCAACATAAAAAAAAAAAAATGTTAGACATTATAACATGTATTATATTTATTTATTAGGTGTTGCGTATTTGTTTAGTGATTTTGATTTGTTATGTAGTAAATTTGAAATTTTGACTCATTTAAATTAAGTGCTCATTATTAGTTTGCCTCTCACTGTATTTTTGTTTTGTATATCCTTTTTATGTTATATCAAGGGTTAGCTGGAAGAAATCCCTGTTAGGGATCGCCTTTGTACATATTCTTATATTTAATGTTGTTTTGTTTTTACTATCTGTAAACTTTTATGTGCAATTTATAAAGTTATATCGCTGTTTCTATGCGATTTTGTTACGCGTTTTTTTTTGTTCATTACCATCACCACTTTATTTACCGTTTCACAAAAGCAAACGAGACTATTATGCCAGAATGGCAGACAAACATGCGTCTGCTACAAGATAATCGAAAATGACTCCACTAGTTATACGCAGTTCGTCAATAATTTGGGAATGGTAATGACTTAATTGTTGCGACTGAATAATCGCATAGAACTACCCATACATACATATAATATGTATAGCTCTACATAATCACTAGATAGTCGTTTGAAGCTTAATCCTAATTTCCTAGGCGTATTTGTCCGTAGTTTTATCCCATGTAAACATTAGAAACGGGATAGACAAATTAGAAAATGTAAATGCCGCCCTTTTATCTATTGCGGACTAAACTAAGTGACCGCATACCGCAATGTGAGAACCCTTTATTTGTATGTAAAGGCACGCATGGAGCTGTTTTTAACCGACTTCAAAAAGGAGGTTTTACATAGGAAGGTGATGGAATATGATTGTTTTACATAGGAACTAGTCGAGACTAACATAATATGACAATGTGATCCAAAGCTTACGTCTACGCACGACTCTATCTAAGAAATCACCCACCTAGATCAAAACAGTATTCACTCTTTATGTATTTTTTTGCTAGATCTACGAACTTTGTAGAACACGAATATACCCGTAAATATACATGAATATTATTTTAATCTATGTGTTCGAAATTATAATATACAGCTCTGATCTCGTTACATCCAGAAAAAAAACCTGTTAACTAATGTCATAAAGCGCAAATCCTAATTATAACATAAAAAAAACCTTCATTTATAAACGTTCATCAGGCTTCCATTAGTTACTTTTAGTAATCGTTTGTTCTTATTTGCCACTTTGACATTCGCATTTGGTAGATAGGGACGAATAATGAATGAACTAAAAGAGGTAACTATTGTAAGTTTTTTGAAATAAATGGGTTAGTCTCCAATGAAGCTAATAATTTATAAAACTTGTCTTTGTAATTTACAACTTTATATAAACCCCTAGAATCACGTAATAGCAGTCTATTAACTATTTATGAAAATGTACAATAAAACACTAGAAAAATACGTTGCCATCTAGAAAATTCCGTTTGATTCACGACTTACAGAGTTGCGCACTTAGCTGCTTTATTGTGTTATATCTGGACAAGTGCGTGTCTGCCTCAAATATGGCATCATATTTCAACTTTTGTTTGAAGGGTCGTAGGAATGTTCGACCTTTTGTGAGCTTTCTTCATATTTCTCGACCTTCACGTTTTCGAGATTTGTGTAAAATAATTGCGCTATGTCCGTTTGTCGCAGTTGTCATTAGGTGTTACGCGTTGATTACTCATTCACTATTAAATATTTAGCTTGCGTATTGGTAATATTTTAAGTTATTGTTTCTAAGTATCTGAATTTTAAGACTGCAATAGTTCTGACTTCATTTTACGATTTTCTAGCTTGCACCTATCAAACCTCTCTTTTTGGCCCAGCGGTTGACTGGTAGAGTATGCCTTAAGGCTTTAAGTCCGCCATTTGTACTTTCATTTTGTGCAATGAAGTTTAAATAAATAAATAATATTTCGTAGCTCAAAGACTCCATATGTAACACTAAAAACTGTTTTTTAAAGCGTCATTCTTATTTTTATGTTATAATTAGTCTGTTCATGTTTGAAACAAAATACATAGTAAGCTCTCTTTGTCATGACTTTGTTGTTCGGCGAGACAATTACATTTTACCCCATTATATTTAACTGGTAACGCACCGTGTCGCTCCGGGCAACGGGCGACGACATGGCAACTGCATTTAAAACAAAAATTACAATCTAGTAATAATAACCCGGTAATAATAATAATGTATAATTTCGTGAAAGCAACGCGTGCCGTATTATATACAGTACTTTAAAGCTTAAGGGGAGAAACGACAGCTGCGTGTGAAACAACACATCTGCCAGCCCTAGTGCACACTTGCACACAAATTACACACACGCACGTACGCGCTGATATAACGACACGCACTGTCACGCACACAAGTGTCCAGCTAGTCGTGCGTATAGCACACAGCTTCACCACTCGCTTAGGGCGCAGCCCCATTGTATAAAACAGTGACTGGCTCCAGGGTTGCCCGATAACAGTTATTTTTACTTGTTGCATGTTTGATGGATGACGGACGATGATTGATTGAACACGTCTTTTAGATTGTGTACAGTCGTAATAGATTTCGTAAATGTATTCGTGTTTGTTAATGGTTGTGTCAAAAAAATACTTTCAGGATTTAGGTGAGAACATAATTTCTAGACTATTGAAATATTGAAATTGTTGTATGTAATAAAATAACATTGTACAAATCAATACAGTCGAATAGAAAAAGGCAATTTTAATCGCTAATGGGCCATCACTAACAAGAGTAAACTTTTACATATCTTCGGGGATAATGCAATACTGCGTAACTAACACATGCAGATAAAGATTAGATTCCATAGAAGTATGTTTGAAATAAGAATCTTATTGACATGTGTTAGATTCGCGGTCTTGCACTACGATATTTCATATTAAAAGATTTCTGGTATGAAACGTTAGTCCAATACCTACGTAATTTATGTGTTTAATGCAAATAAAGAAAAAAGACTACTTTGCAAAAACACAAATATAATTCGTTAAAACATTTTAATTCCTACTTAACCAAACGTCCGTCAAAGCTTAACAAAAAGCTTTTAAAAAGGTCCGCGCGCTTTAAAAAGGTACAAAGTCACAATTACTCGACACGGTTGTACAACTCCCCTTTACTTTGAAGCTATTAATTTAACCGAACGGTGGCAGCCCTTGTTGCAATTTAATCACGTAATGTGTCATTCCGCTGGGTTTTTGGTTAACTACCTGCAGTACCTCGAGTAATTCCTTTTCGCTAGCTCACCTTATAATTTTACTTTTACCTGGAACTTCGACTCTGTTTTCATATACCTAAAGTCTTTTTACAAGCTTCCTGCCGCTAGGAAATACGAGATATGAAAAGCTACGTGTATGGCTTTAAAGTATAACCCCAATTTATTACAGCTATTACATAGTGCGCGAAAGTATATCCATCACTTTTTATCCCGTGTAATGCGAGGTATGTGCGAAAGAGAAATTTATCGCGTGGTTTTTAGTGCGGTCGTATGTATTTTAAATGTAACGCTTTTGCCTGAGATTTATTGCCTTTAAATAAATTAATTTTAATTATGTACTTGGCACGTATTTTTCGGGGGATGAACGTTGATCAATAATGAAGACTTATGTTATCCATATATTTGTCTTCATTATTAATCACTGATTATTGATTCCGGTACTTTGTTTAATACACAATCACATACTATATCCCGACAGTTAAAAAATACAGTTTTTTTCATAACTTCTATGTTGTCAGCTTATACGCATAATATTACTTATTTATTACAGAAATGTATTTATTTATCATTCGATTTTTCTTCCTGAATGTTTGTCTTTCCGATTCACAATACTAAGTACTTATATGATATAGCCGGAGTCAAACATATTATTGGAATAGAATATGTTCTGTGGTCACAAAATGTAAACACACCTATAATATTGCAGAATCGGCAGAATAGGCAGAATCGAAACGTGCGTGTATCAGGGAAAATATTCGAAATCCAAACATCTGCAATACCCCTTATAGCCGTCATCCCTCAAACGTCATTTCACCCTAACGTAACAAAACTCCGTGTACGTTAACCCCCCGGGTGCTAACCCTACTGCACTTGTTTTGTAACTCGATGGCCGCGGATTACGTTGCGGATTCATATCAAATGTATTCCGTTTGTACAGTCGGATATATACGGTGTTTCCGACTCATAAAGTCATACTGAGCAATTTTTAGTATGGGACAAAACCGCATTCGCGAGAAAAATCACTATTCGAAATATCGAGATCACTAGTTCGAGAAATATTATTTGACCGACTGTTATCTTACTTACGACCTTTTGTTTTGCGTTAAGACTTACTAGACAATCAGCAGTCGAGCACTTTTCTAATGTTAATGACGCAAAACAAAAGGTCGTAAGATATAAGATAAGAGTCGGTCAAATAATATTTCCGGAACTCTAACCAATATGCAACACATTTATTTTAATTATTTAATTAGTTAACGTTTTTACACGCTACAGCTACTACTCACACATATATAAGTGAATCTATCATATCAACCATCAACAATCAGATCAGTCAGGTGTGCGACTTTTTGGTCCTTCGAACCGGAATACGTAAAGTTCGGGAAATATTATTTGACCAATAGGCTTAGCACATGGTTGGTGCGACAGTATGTAGCGGGAGATACTGTTGCGCCAATCATGTGCTAAGCATACAGCTGTTATCTTACTTACGACCTTTTGTTTTGGGTCATTGACAATAGAAAAGGGCTCAACTGCTGATTGTCTAGTCTAGTAAATGTTTCTCGCAAAACAAAAGATCGTAAGTGAGATACCAATCAAATGATATTTCCCGAACTATAATTACTAATTACTTAACATTACATTACTGCCGAACCGCAACAAAGCAGTGGATGCGACTAGCACAGGACCGAGGAAAGTGGCGTAATAAAGAAAAGGCCTATACCCAGCAGTGGGTGGACACAGGCTGAATAGATAACATTACATAATAATTATGTAGTCGGTATCCCAATTGAAAAAAGTTGTTCAAATATTAAATAGAGAGTAAAATGTTACCCAGAATCCATACAGGATGTCGAGAAGTGGTTCAAGATTGACTTCAGAGAACCGGAAGTTCCGGAGAGCTAGTTAAACAAAAACTTATTCCGAATATTCTCAACTAAAAGTGGTTCTCGTTTCGCTTTGAAAGCACGATTTTTGCTGGTTCGTGTGTAATAAATTCAAAGTAACTGTTTTTTTTTATAGACAAGTATCACGCTAAGGGATTGAAGTGTCACTGATCATTATCTGATAGATTGATGATGGGCAGCAGCGTCATCATAATGGAATGGACACATCACTGTGATCGCCAATCCGCTTGGCCAGCATAGTGATTATGGGCATCTACCTCGTCTAAACGCATTGTTAATAGGAGAGGCCTACGTCCAGCAGTGGACTATCATAGGCTGATGATGATGATGAAGTATCACGCCGACAAGGGAATACCTGAGCACTCAAAAAGTTTATACACAATTAACGCAAATCGTTAAATGATTGTTCAATTTGCTTATTTTGTTAACATTATTTTTATATCCTTATCAATACAGTAGTCTATTAAATGGTAAATTACAAGGCAAATAAGTACACGGTAAGAAAGACTAAAATCAGCAAAACTTTATTGTAAATAAACAATCAATAGTTGAATTTCGTGTAAAAAAAGTTGATAACTAAATAGGAAAACTTAAACTCATTCATTCAGTGCTAATAATCGTGTGCAAACATCACTTTGCCGGCCTGTGCGCTATAACCAAGTTGCCGCATGCCGGCTCCGTAGAGCAGAAAAATAATATACACACCTCGGACGTTAAATAGGTAAGCCTCGGATCACATGTTTGTCGGCCTCGGCTTCGCCTGGGCCTACAATTACACATCATCCAAGGCATTTCCCACTTAAACGGCCTTGGCATGTAATCTACTATTTTATAATTTTTGAACGTATTCTGAACACGTTTTCCCTGAACATAAAAGAGTTCAAGATGCTCTTCAAGAATATATTATAGTCCATTTAGTTTTCAGAACGATTTTAAATTCAACAACGTATCCTGCAAGTTATAGGTACCGTATTTTTCTACAATCCTCGTAACATTACATTGTCGTTAACCTCACCTGGACTAAATCTACTTTTAACTGCGTTTACATTGAAGTTTTATTGCAGTTTTATCCGAATCGGGCTAACATTTCCGAAAGTTCGACTTCTCCCTCGCATTCCTGCCTCTGTGAGGGACAGAGAGAAATGATTCGGATTAGGTGTCTCGCCCTCACGTTTTCTCTACGTGATGTATTTGCACCTAATTGACGTTTATTTTGGAAATTACTTCCCTACCTACTTGTTTTAGTAACATTTTATTGCCGTTATTTTGTATACATAAGTACCTATCTAAATCAATTTTATTTATCACATCAGTTGTCTAAGTGCTAGACTAAGCTTATAGCTTTACGAATCTGATATACCTATACAAATTACCAAAGGAAAACCAAAATGACGATTTGATTTGTTTTAATAATGATTTGATCTTATCTTAACCCGAAGTGCATCGTGCATGAACTAACACGTAATCAAAATGGAGATAATTTACTGACAATTTTTTATAAAAATCTTGATTTTCAAAACTGTTCATTTTATTTATTTATTTATTTAACCTTTATTGCACAAAAGAAAAAAACTTGACGTACAAAAGGCGGACTTAATGCCATAAGGCATTCTCTACCAGTCAACCTTTAGGCAAAGCAGAGAGATTGTGGGCGGCGCAACTAAAATAATAAAATACTTACTAAAAAGAAGCACTTATGCAACATAAAAAAAAAACATAAATTAAACATAAATAAACATAAATTAAATCTTTGTAGTAGTATTACTATTTTGTAGTAGTAGTAGTAAACACTTTATTGCACAAATTATAAAAATAACAAACAAAACAATTATACAGTGAAATTGTACAAAGGCGAAAGCTTTGTACAATTTGATTGTTTGTTAAATTAGTTTCATAGGATATTTATTTTTTTCAACCCAAGTTAAGTAATTTCAGCAGCAAAAACTTGAATTAAAATAACAGGAACAATTCTTATTACAACAGCCAAGTTTGCAACTCGAAACAGTATGAAATCTTAATTTATTTTATAATTGCTAATTTCAGTTGTGAAAGTAGTTTCCCTAGATTAGTTTTGCTCTCAAAGAAGGGGTTTCAAGGAAAATCAGGGAGGCAATACAAGTTAGTTTTTGCATTTTTAATAACTTTACCTCTGATGGTAATTCGTTCGCCAATTGTACCAGAAAAAATAAAGTACCTATGTCTTAATGAGTCATTGTGAAATAGGCGTTAAGTATAGTTTGTCCCTGTTCGTCTTATTAATATTTCTATAGGACTGAAAGGAACAAACGATACTTATCGGCTTGCTACATTAAGAAACTTATGAATAATGGGGTAAAGGTATAAATAAAATTTACTCCTTGTTTCCTGTCCATTGGTCTAGGAAATTGTAGGTGCTTGATTACTTATGTATCTGATATATTATGTTCATGGTACAAAAATATACAATGGTGCAAAAATGCAATAAATAAATAGATTTTTTTTCATAAATGCATATTGTATAATTACAATCTACATCTCTACAACGTGATAATTAAAAAAAAACCGATTTAAAAATTTTAACAGTACAATCACAACCACATTTTTCATTCGTCATCTCTTCTTACTTCATAAAAAATCGTTTTTAGTTTAATCAAGGCTTCATAACTTTGTGCTGGGCCTCAATTTCCATAGTTCCACGGTAACATAGTTATCTAAGAATAAACTTGAAACCCATGTTAATAAAATACCAAATATAATGACACCGGAATTTGTACACTTACCAGTATTTTGTACCAAATCTCCATACGTCCCAAGCGGTTGCGGTGAAAATGTATACAGAACCCTTCATTTAGAGCAAAAACGGGTTCAGGGATTTCGTAGTTGTTTGACTTGTGTCGGCAGCGCTTAGCAAATTGAAACCAATATCATTATGTTGGCCAACGTGATTCTATTTCACGAGTATCCTCATTTAATTTTCTTTGGAGCATTTTTAACCAACTTCAAAAAATAAGGTTCTCAATTCGACCGATTTGTTTGTGTGTGACCGATTTTTTTTATATAACTGGTATTATCACCGATATGGTCCCGTTGGCACAATAGTACATTTCTATACAAGTGCAAAAAATTTTTTTTTTTTTCGCCGCGGATGAAAGTTGGAGCCCGAGTGAAACGAGGCCGACAATCACTCGAGTTGAGAAGAAGTTTTTACACGTGTATCGAACGACTTTTTTCTTAACACGTGCCTTAAAAAGATAAATCTACACACGCCAAGCGTGCGCAAAGTTTACTTTTCCGCACTAGTTAGGAAAAGTAGGTTTTGTTTTAAATATCTTTAGAGAATTTTGGCAGTTTTTCTTTAGTATATCTACCTACAAGAAATATATGTGATGAAATGACATGAAATAATAGCGTAGGTAATAAGCAGATATGAATTATTAGCAAGAATGGCGCCATCAATTCACGGAACTTGCATAGTTGTGCAATTACCATATTTAACATACGAGTTTACAAAGAAAATTGCATGTCAAATGACCTGGATGCAAACGAAACGTCATTGTACAATTAACTTAGCGTGTATTTGTACTTACCTCAAAATTGACTTCATTTATTAATTATTTAGTGGTACAGCGGGCATTAAAAATTGTACAAAGGAAATTTTACATTTGCTAATTGTATTAACAAAAGACTATTTAAAACAGCACCAGAAATGTAGGTAAACAAAACCAATATGAATCTTAAACCACTCTAGAAGCATGGCGAAACGACAATTTGTAAAGGTGCATGCAGACCAAAAGAGCATTCGCTGTTCTACGAAATTCGATCGTTACACGAAGCGTGATTCGTTGATTTCGTAAAGTGGGGGATAGAACAGCGAATGCTCTTTAGGTCTGAATGCACCTTTAGAAAAGTTACATTACATCTATTTAATGACGTCACTTTGACTTAGCACCCGAGTGGCCTACAGCTCCAATTGGTTGACTGTACAAGTGTACATGTACAGTTGGCCAACGTTCGCAAATTTCGGGGATTTGTCTCTCTCACACCAACGAAGGCGTCATTAGAGGACAGAGACAAATCCCCGAAAATTGCGAAATTCAGAATTCGCGGTAGGCGAACAAGGTACGTAGCCAAGATGCCCATCGCTAACTTTCAGTCGCAAACGAAACGCAGTCGTTGTCGAGTGACAGAGAGAAAACTACGATACGCTACTGAGCGTAGCGATTGGCAACTTGGCTACACTGACAAACATCAAGGTACCTTTATGCTCATTTCCATCGCCGTGCGTAAAAACCAATAAACGCCATGATATGTCTTCTTTTTTTACATGACGAAGGTAGACAACTGAGCTCTCAGCCCACCTGATGCAAAGCAGGAATCAAGGCCCATGGGCATAGTGACCAAAAAATCACCTATGCGCTTCCTACCCTAAGGACTTGGATGGATTGCCTCTATCTATGCCAGCAATCACACCGGCTATCTTACCCCCAAACCAGAACACAGTACTAACTATTTAGCGGTAGTTTAACGGGTAAGACGGTGGTAGCTATTTATTTATATTATTTTATTCGGAAAACCGACAGCTAATTTTAGCTAAGACTAAGTTGCTAGTTGTAGCTAGTAAGGTAGCTATCCGGGCGGACCCTGCATGAGGTCCTACCACCAGCAACTACTACATTTAAAGCATACTATACTATCATAAATAAGTTATCAATAACTGAACGTAATGGAGGTTTTGCGTGCACGGTGGGCAATTCCACCGCATTGCAGTGCCTCCCTAGGGATCTAGGCTGTAGTGGCCACTCGTACTCCGAAAAGATTGCAGATACCTTGTTTAAATTGAAAACTGGCTGGTTCTAAACTGAACGTAAATAAAATATTGCAGTCGTATTTAGAAAGCGCAATTCAATATCGATGAGTGTATTAGTGACTAGTCACGTGCATAAGTTTTATGTAGGTATTAAATTTTAATTTTTCATCAAGCTCAAGACAAAATACGAATGCATTCCAAGGTCAGGTTCACCCTAAGAACAAATAAAACATGGAAGCCGCACGCCACACTAAATTGCCTTTCAAAAACGGTCCTGAATTTTAGTTGACATGTGTCATCCCCTTTTCAATGCATCACGGTAATGAATTTCAATATCAACATATAAAAACTTAAACCTCAATTTAGTTAAATTTTAGGTAAAATAGTTGTGATTGGTCCAACAAAGTTTTGATTGGCTATATTCTATAAACATTTGTCAAAGATGTTGCGTCGAAAAATGCACGGTGTTAAGAAAAGCGCTAAGTCCTGCCCATCTTGGCATAATTGAACAATTGTTTTTGGGGGCATTTTTGAGCTGGCGTTAGACCATGTTATATTATGGTCGCAGGGTTCACCATTGTATCCCTTTGTAACTGACTGTACGGGTACAAGTTAATCTTGATTAGTACAGACTATATTATAATTATTATAAGCCATTAAAATAAAGTAAAATTGATGCCATGAACAAAAAATCTTTTTATTCATAAGGGTTTTTAAATATTTGACTAATGGCCAGCAATTTGTCAAAGTATTCATTCCACTCCCAGAGGTCGTCCATTATTACATATTAAACCTTCTTAATTTTACAAACGGCGGCATGAAACCGCACATTTCAGCGAAATTCTGTCAAACTTAGCTCTTAAAATCCATGAGTTAATTTTACTTTATGCATACGAAATCGAATTTTAGGAGGACGGGATAAAGTTTAAACAGCGAAAAGTTTCGCTACTTGAAATGCGACGATGCAATCGCCTTACAAATAATCTGAATAGCATTCGATTAAAACATAAATTCGAAAATACGCTTTTGAATGTAATCAATTTGTAGATTGAAATTTACACAACTCGTGTGAACAAAAAATATCTTGGAAATTATTCATTTTCCTGCACGAAACATTATTCACGTGCAAAAAATACTGCATTAAAAGTCACGTAAAAATCAGACTTGTGATTTTTGCTCTTGATAGCGTTCTTTCACCATATTTCGGTCGGTTTTGCTAGTTAAGCGCAATTTTAACAAGCTTTGTTTCCGAACGAACTCCTGTTAAAATTTTGAAATGCGAACCGCAAAATACAGCTTATAAACTTGACCGGTTCAAAATTCGAACGTCCGCATTCGAATCGCGTGCAAGCCTGAAGGTATTATACTTTTTTATTGCAAAACAAAATTTAAAACGACTATTCTGCCAAGTTTTACAATGGGTTTAATGTTACAAGTTCTAAATCACGCGATTTGTGCATGAGTAATTTTAACAAAATTGTAATTAAGTTTTGGAGTTACGACATTTGACCTAAATCTGGACTTGAATGTTTCTGCCGCAGTACTTTTTCAAGCGGCAAATACGAGCTCCAGAGTTCATTTCCAATCGAAAGCAGCCTCATTAGGTGACGAATGAAAAATTAAAACCCTCGATAAGGACAGCGTTATTCATTGGAACGAGAGGGCGAGGGCGTCTCTCTAACAGCCAATATCCGCTCTATCAGCTGACGGAAACAGCTGGCAACTCGAGTGAGCGTCATTCATTCTCCTTTTTTTTTCAAGTGACTAACGATTTTTCGTCTGTAACGAATTCGTCGCCATTTATTTTATGTCAAAATTGGCATCAGGTTGGGTGTTTGTCGCTGTTATGGGCGTTTAGCAGTGATTTATATAAATGCCCGTTAGCGTTGAGACCCGATCGATTTTAATGGCTTGCGATAGGTATAACTATCCCTGTCCTAGCAGACATATAAGTACCCAGATTTCACAAAGCTGCTTCCACAAATAAGTATTCTTAGATAAAATTGGTACTAATATTTCATTGTGATTGTTGTAATTATTAGTTACCTTTCAAGTATAAAGCTTCATCGGAATATTGTATAAGGTATTTTATTGTAAGACGTTGTCGTTGGGGTAGGTATAACACAAACCAAAACTTACAATTGTATACGAGTATAAGTACTTCATAGTCGTGCAGATATTAACAGTTTCTCAAATAACGAACATGTGCTGCCATGCCAAGGACCCTCTTATGTACGTCTTACTGCTCTTATATAGCTTTTATACGGCTCATATTATTAATTACCTGTAACTCGGACTCGTAAAGCTGAAACGTTAATGACAAATGTCATTATTGTATTTAATGGGATACATCATGATGACTATTTCATTTGATGATAATTTATGAGTAATAACAATTCATACTATAGCAGACGGAGTACTATGTTTAATTTTAAAGTTAAAAACAAAACACATTAAATCACATTACATACCTCATAATAAGTATTTCGGCTCAACCAGACTCAAAAAGTCTATAAAATATAATATATATGAGCTCTACCATATTCATAACATGTAGGGATAAACCCTCAAACACATTAACCAGTTACAAATTATTGCGAGCCAATAAATAATAATTGTCGCCAGAATTAATGTGCCGTTATTATTTTACTGAAATTTTGGGCAGTCCCAACGAAGCAAATAATTGGCAGTTAATAATTAATATCGCATTGGTTGTTTTATATCTGATACGTTGCGAATTATCATAAAATTGTTTAAGCGGGTTTGAGAGCAATTACTTTATTTTCAATCACACATCAAAAAGAACAAGGAAAAAATCCATTTGCAGATTTTCACTCTACTTCAGATTCTTGATTCGAATTTCAAATTCACCCACTCGAGATCCGTTAGAACCGTTAGTAATTGACGATTTTGAATGGAAATTCAAAGGAAAAGAAAACTTTGGCAGCCGTCGAGGAATTCGGATGACTTTAATTAAGAAACTCGATCCTAGTATCAGAAAATCAAATTTTGTTTCATATTCTCGACGTGAACTTCCAAAAATTCCCCTAATTAGACTATTTAGCTTAATTAAGCACGAATTTGTTTCGAAGCCCAGCGGAATTTTAATATGAGCCAAAACAAACTGCCCGAAGCGGTTTTGCATTTTTTTCCCGCTTTGCAAAGTTTAAATTCACGTCATTCAGTAATTTAATAGGAACTTTGCTCTGCGGAAATACTTGACTTATTGTTTCACTTTCTTTGATCCTACTTTAGCCTTTCAATATTCAAAGTGAGGTGCACTTTCATTTAAACTTCGACAGCAGATAAAATTGCCCTTTGTTTTCTTTTTTAAGAGGGTACATTTTGTATTCCCGAATAATCAAGTAAAAAATATCCTAATATCATATTATATTACGTTTACTTTGGACGGTGCTTACTCGGACGGACTCTGGGCGGTGAAAATGTATGGTGGAAAGAATAGCTGCCCGAATTTGAATTAAGAACGTGTCAGTTCAAAATGCGATTGCAACTGACAGCGCCGAACTAAAAGGTCTAAAGCTCGTTAGACATGTAGCCATAGAAAAGCCTCTTCGGATTACTGAGCGACTGTATAAACCGTTCCGATTACTTTTGTTCCCGAACACAGATGTTCGGAACATTTCGGTAACAGCCGTTGTCTCAATTTTAACGACTCACTTGTTTTCGTGTAAGATATTATTAATTGAATATTCAATTTCCAAATTGCTGTCTGTCTTGTTTTGTTTATTAATTCACGACCGTTGGAGATAGAATTAGAAACAACTGTCATCTATATTGTGTCCTGGATGAAAGTGTTTTAACCCATTATAGACTCAGTTTTTTTGAGGTCTCCGATTTTTGTAATTTTTTAATATGTTGATTATAGTCGTATCTTTAACGATATTTATATACTAAAAAAATTGTGTGACCTTCGGTTTTTGAAAAAAATGCAGGTACCATATGGGACCGCTAGGCTCTTACATAGGTAAACATTGGAAATTACCAATGGAATCATTATGTACTTATTAAATGTTTAATCTCATTTATTTAATAAATCTTATCTATATTTTGCATTAAAAAGTAAGTAATATCAATTGGGATACCCTATTTAAAAAAAAAATATCGTTTCAGTTATGGTTTCATGGTCTGTCAACATGACCACTGAATTTTATAATATAAATTCCTGAGTCTCATTGTCTGTAATTCGGATTATTTATAAATAATTAAGCATATTTATGTCAGAATCATCATGGGAACCTATGGCGGGATCTAAAAGCACAATTTAAGGCTCAAGTTTTTGATAGTGTTTCAAAATGACCATTTCTCCTTATAATTTAAAGTACATAAAATGCATCAAAAAATCTATAAATACGAAAAAATACGTTTATATGATAAAGAGACAATTGAAATATTTAATTAATGTTAAATTAGCATGCTTTATGTACACATAAATTAACTTAAAATATTTTAGACAATAAAATAATAACGCACAGGGAACCGAACGGCTAACGATCCCATTTGGTACCAGTAATTTTAACGAACAATGTTTATAATATTTATACTTACCAGGATTATTTTGAATAATTTATTTAAAAGCAATATCGTTACACTACATGGTTTTTCAATAATATTGATAATGTGTTCATCAGTAAATAAAATATTAGAAAAAACTTCAACCGCGTGTCCAACTTTCTTCGAAAATTTGCAATGCACTAAGTTTAACCTTCTATCACAATCAACTTCGGTCAATAGGGTATAATTCTGGAACGTTATAAGCAGCACTGTGTCCTTATTACGAATATCTAATCAATGAAATATCGTTTAAAGCATCACAAGTTAAAAAAAGTTGCCAATTTTAAACTCACAAAAAAGTGATCCCGTATGGTACCGCTAGTCTAAAATGGGTTAAAACGACACAAATTTTATGTCGAAACTAATATAGTTTATAATTGATTTAATAGTATAGGTTTTAAATCACGATAAAATGAATACCTTATTATTTAAAAGAAAAAGTTTTCTGATGTCCCAAAAAGGTATGAAATTGTATATTTTGTGTGTCCCGCGGAAGCAGTTTTTACAAATGAACGAGTATAATATCCTGCTCACATGTCTAAATCACGAATGAAAGGCAAGTCACTTGACGCGACCTCCCGTTTGCCAACGAAATGTTGGGCTAGGTCATGATTCCGCAGTTAAAAATAAATCAGAAGAAACTTCAGTTACGGGTTAGTTTTTACGTCGCTTCTTCCGGTAAAATGAAGCTTCATATTTTTAGAGATTCTTTTTCCAATATATGCAGTAGTTATTTGAGCTAGACTTGACAATAGGCTTAAATATCGGTAACAAGTTTCACTCGTTTAATATTGAAGAAATTTTACCTATAAGTACTTAAGAAGCTTTAGAAGATGTTCAAAGTGTGTTTTTTCCTTGTCGACTAAGTAATAAATTAATTTCTTTCTTCACAGGTAAGTATCCAGAAAGCGACATGACTCCATGGCCGACGATGAAGGTAAAATGTCGTTTAAAAATAAGTCGAAGATAGAATCTGATAAACAAACTACAATTAGGTACATACAAAATTAAATTAAAAAAGTATAAGTAAGCTAAAACTAGATAAAATCAAAAATAAATCTAAAATCTGATAATATATTCACAATTCGCATATTACCGTCATGATCTGGTATAGTCAACAAAAAATGTGGTTTACCACTTTTCGACTTTATTACTACTTAATAGAGTCGAAAAGTGGTAAACCACTTTTTTGTCGACTGTACAGCGTGGCGCCCAAAGTGCTCAAAAATATGTACCTAGTTAAACATTTACGATACGATGCGATAATTTTATATCATTTGGTCTAAAATAAAACAAGCAGTTTAATTTGTTTAGTGAATTCGAGAAACTTAAAAAATGTAACAAAAGAATTGAAAAGAAGTCTTTGTTGAAGTCGGTATCTCTGAAATTACAAAGTAGCTATCTTTATTGTATTGACTCGCCTACATACCTACGTCTTAAAGTACACTCTTACCAATTTACTATAGAAGCGCCACAATCAACTTTACAAGCTTTTCTTGTCTTTACCCGCATGTCCATAGAAACCAGCAGCGATATATTTAACGGAATCATTAACTTGGTAATGTAGTAATTTTGAAACAAAAAGGTCATTTCTCTAAGTTGAGTTCCAAATGAACCTCAACCTTAATTGCAAAGCCGATAGGCTCAGAATGGGCCGGATATATTATGTTGTAGGGAGGTGTTAGGTTTCGAAGGTTGCATTAGGGTGCCCAATGCTTGGGGGATCAAATTGCTGCCCATTAAGGGTGGGGACAACTGCGCTCGTGTAAAACTGTTGTTTTTCGCTTGTTCGATATTTGAACCTCGAACTCTCCCGCTGTGTACCAATATGGCTGTTTCTAAACATCTTCCTTGTCCATGATGGTCGCACTTACATCTAAGTATTTCCGGAAATGTGGCCATATTTATGTTTTCCATCATAGAAGAGTTTTGTCGTGATACTCGTTTAAGGAAGAACAGTACATTACACAGGAAGTACAGATACAAGTGCGAAAAAAATGGAAATCGAAACGAGTGGCGATAAATTAAAGCACGACCGAAGGGAAGTGTTTTAAATCGCAAAGAGCTACGAATTTATTTTTGCACGTGTATCGTACGTTTTTCAGTATGGCCCTCCAAATTTACGTCATAACAAAAAATGAATCCTACGCAGTAGTCAATAAAAAAACACCAACTGCACTGAAAATTCTATTTTTGCATTCGTATGACGGAATCTCAAATTTTGCAGACTGTTTTGACCCTGTATCCCTGAAATGAATACATGTGCGTTAGGTGTTAGTTGTGATTAGCATTCCCGTGGTCCGATGGCTATTTTAAGATGCTCTCCTTGATGCTCTGATGTACTGTGCCCTTGACCTAAAATAAGTCAAATATTCCACAGTTTATTTAAAAATAACTACTGACAATAGACACTCGAACTTCCCGTTGTCATAAAGTATCACTTTTAAAAGGGTTGTTACCCTTTTTAAAGTTACACTAATATACTAGTAAAATATAATGATTTAAACTTTAACAATTATCACTCATATTTTAACGACAAGTGGGTCTATATCGCGTAAACTTACGTCATTACGTCTAATATTATTCTGCCGTTTCGGGCATGATGTTACACCCATGGTTGCAGCCAGACTCTGCCTGTCATAAGTCCAACAGCCCTTTCTATTCGTAATATACTTCCTGACAAAACTTGTAAGCAGGGCAAGATTGTTTCAGAGAGCCATCTTCCTAGCATATTCCCGGCATTTGCCACAGCTCAGCGGGTTAGCTTATTAATCTCAATATTTGGCTTGGCACTAGTTTTTATGAAAGTGACAACTATCTGACCTTCCAACTCAGAGGGGAATCTAGGTTTTATTGGGATTAGTCCGGGTTTCTCACGATTAGCGATATTTCCTACATAAGGTCTGACTCATTGGTACATACAACCCGGGGTCCGAACCCGAAACCTTCGGATTGAAAGGTGCACACTCGCCTTACCAACACTGGGCCGCTAAGCCAACCAGCAATAGCAAATATTGCCTAAAAATCTAGACCACACATCACATCATAGTATTAGCTATGCGTTTGATCGCAATAGGACTATAGGAGATGCCCACTGGGCAAGCGGATTGGCGATCGCAGTAGTGTGACGATGCTGCTGCCTAATTAATCATCAATCTTCTATAAACGAATGACTTTAATACCTGAGTTTATTCTTAGGACATCTACGGGAAGAGTTTTGGTGATGAAAAATGTATTCGTATGGCACGAAGCTTAAATCCAGATAAGTTGTGCGTATGAATAGTGATAAAAAGGGCGTTTATTTAAAATTTGTTATTGGAAACCTCAAATGGCGTAGTCTGTAGACGGCAGTTGCGGTGACTAAATTTGAATGTTTACCCAGCAATTAGGTCGTGTTGAGGTCGCGGTAATTGCCGGCCATCCGCGGTCGGGATTATAACGCTTCGAGGTCTAGTTCCGTACTAAATGATTTTATATAATCCAACTAGTTTGTACCCGCGAATTTGCCTGTTCAACTGTGTGCTTACCATAAGCTGCAGGGCACATGATTGGCGCGACACAGTATATTATATCACCGCAAGAAACTTTCCGTCTTTTCCTGACAATTTTAATAAAAGACGGATGCTTAGTCTAAATATACTTCTCTTTAATCATGAGCCAACCCTACTGGTGCATTGACACACTCGATAGCCCAACTTACTTATAGGCCTCTGGCTCCTGATCGACGGAAAGTAAATTATGATATCGATAAAGCGTTTCGCCGCGGCATCTCATGTTAAGCGTAAGCACTCTGACCAGGATGCTTAGCCAAGTTGCCAATCGCTAGCGCTTGCTAGCGCATCGTAGTTTTCCCTCTCTGTCACTCCTTCATAATAGTGCGACAAAGAGGGAAAACTACGATGCGCTAGCAAGAGCTAGCGATTGGCAACTTGGCTAAGCACCCTGGCCCCTCCATTTGCGTACATTCTTTTCATGCTTATGATATCTCAATATTAGGTTTATACGACATTTTCAGTGTTTTGTTAATTATAAAAATAAACGTTTTACCTACCGCCAAACATTGCCTATGAACGACAGTTTAAGTATTATATGGTGGGCCACCTCTTTGCTTTATACTGGTGTAGGTACCTATTGCAATACTTATCTAGTGACCTACATATGTAACCGTACCGGCATGTATGTACCGGCATGAATCAGCTATTGTTGGTTAGGATTCAATTCTCAATAATTTCATAGATAAATTTATTGGTGACCTCCACAAGGTTACGATTTAATTACTTTCAAATATCAGCTAATTCAATCGAGTAAATGTGTTCGTTCGTCTTTAGATTTCAGAAAATTTTCTTTAGTCTGTTATTACTACTTTCTAGTATAATATTACCTTAATATTCTTACAAGCGTTATTTCAAATTACATTATTAATTTTTCATTTCAAGTTGAAATCGCCTTTGTAATAATATTGACTTAAGTTTTGCTGACAGTATTTCATTACATTAAACGAAAGCAATCTTCTTAATTCTTTTAAATATATATAGATCTCTCTTCTTCAGCATCTTGTAGATGTATCTGATAATTTAATGTTGAAGTACATAAACCCCCAACATACATAAATATATGTAGTACATAAATGGATATGGATATGTCGTTAAATTATTAATTGATGGCCTTTTCCATTATTGTGTATTATGTATGTAATGTAAGTTCACAGAATAGAAAAGTAAAAATGTCGACTTAGTGAGCCTAACTGACCAACTCTTTGCAATGATTTTATATTAATTAAATTATCCTATACCTAATTAAATAATTTATGATAACGGTAACGGTTCTGTTTGTTAAACTTAATTGAAGCCGAAAAGCGGAAACGTACCTAAGCATGCCGTGTTTAATAAAACAATATAACTTAACAAAACAAACCGAATTGTACATTAATTGATAATTAACGCGTGGACCAAATATTTGTTCCAAAGTGCTAATTTGTACAAACGTTTGCTGCATATATTGTGTTGGTTTATGCTAATTCAAATTAATTACAATGGTTACAAAGCTGTGCTAGGTTTCCATCTTACAGGTAATACAATAAAGCCTATTCGAATTTGAATTGGCTTTAAATAATTGTTCTCGGGAATAAACACAAACAGAATAAATTTACATATTAAAGTATAATTAGTAGGTACTCGTACGTCAAGTTTTTGTGAAAGCAATCAAATTATTTTATAAAATATTATTTGATTTGTGTTTGTAAGTCCTCAGACGTTTGTTGTGGGTGTAAAAAAGAAAATAATTAATAATGAATACTCACTTACTTTATTGTCCCTCGATTGTCTATTCGTTATTAAATTTGTTTAAAAATACATATTTTAGTACAGATGGTGCCTTTTTTAGGCTCTAGTGCGAGAAGTGTGTCATTTTACGTCAGGTCCAAAACTTCGGAGGGCCATCTGCACTAAAAAACGTTGTACGAGACACGTGCAAAAACGAAATTCGTAACTCGTGTCGATTTAAAACACTCCCTGTCGGTCGTGTTTTAAAACATCGCCACTCGTTTCGAGTTTCATGTTTTTCACACTTGTGTCGTAATGTGCTATTTTAGGCATGGTATAGGGCCGCCCAGTAAGCATTACTGCGTGTGATAAGAGTATTACATATTACATGCTGCTCAACAATTACTTTAATAAGAAAGTTGGTCATTATATTCGAAGTACACATAGAAATTATAAAATAAAATCCTGGTAGGTACAGTACCAAACAGAAAAAACGCCTACGGCACTAACCGTTTGGTAGCCTAAGTTTTGTAACCAACTTCGAAATGGGAATAAAATCTCAATATGTAACTGGCTTTAAAGCGGGACTTATCATTACCTGTTTGTAACCAGATTTGTACCAAATCTGGCTACGAGATGGGAAAGTTATTCCCATTTCATAGCTGGCTACCAGGCGGGAAACCATATTTTCCATTTGGCAGCCAGCTACCAAATCTGGCTACCAAACGGTACTAAAGGAAAAAAACGGAGCGTAGAAAGAAAGTTTCACAGACATATCTTTCAGAATAAATATTAATAATATTCAAAATCGAACAACAAAACCGCATTATCAAAAGGCATGTCTCCTAAACCCCAAACACGCAAACAGGCCCATTATCCCGGAACGCCATTAAAGAACAATTTGTAACTATCAAATTCGATTTTCAAATGTCGCGCCGTACCGTTTACCTTCGAAATTCAAATTCGGAATTCCTCAGAATTTTAATGGAGGCAATTTATGGCGTCTCGCGACGTCATCTCGACGTAATCGCCTTACGCTGTAATTGTCTTTAGCCATAATTAATATTACTTGAGCGTTATTGTTAATGAAAGAGCGTTTTGGGACGTCAGTAAAGCGCTAAGCGTCACGCTTCCTCGGCGAGCGATGAATTGATTTCAATGGCTTACCTAAGTGACGTAAACCTTTTTAGAATTATAACTAACGTGAGACTAAAACATTTAAATATTTTTTAAACGGGTTACTCACGTAATTTAAGTAGATAATTGCTCGACATGTTTCGATCCATTTAGGATCCATTCATGTTTTATGTATCGAAACATGTCGAGCAATTATCGACTTCAATTACGTGAGTAACCCGTTGGATATATATTTAAATATGACTTAAACCAGTCTTATATTATTATTATTTTTGTATTATGAATATTTTGAATTTGTTGACATTTTAATATGATATTCCAATGCTAGTAAAATAATTTTGTATGTTGAAGAAACTGACAATCACAATACAAAATCCTAAAAATGTACCATGTGTAGTTTTAAGTGAATTTGTATATTGTGAGATTAATAAAAACTAAAACTAACTAAACTAAAACTATATTCACGAATTTTGCATAAATCTCGATATTATGATACCTGGATGGCGTAGCCATGATGTTAATGGATAACGCTAAGCTACTCGGTCACTCACTCGAATTATTATGATAAAGACGATTGCGTTGCGCTTGGCATCTTGGCTAAGCACCCAGATTCCACTGAATACATACCTACAAGTACTACAACATACTACATGGAGGTTACTTCACGGCGGGCTTCATGGCGGACAACCATCTGTCAGCTTGGGGATTTATTCAAATTTAAGAATTGCAGCTTAGCTTGAGTTCAACGATATACTCGAAACGTACACAACGCGGGCCGTTTTAAACAGCATTAAAAAGCAATTTGCAATGTATGTCGTTTGAGATTTATTCATGATCACTCCTCTTTCTTTAAATGTCCTTATTATACTAGATGTAACATAATACCTATTTCGTCGCTTATTTAATGAATGCGTATACATTATAAGTGGCATTATTTACATACACGTCTGCTTAAAACAAATATGCTTCAGCCAAAACTCTGAAACAAGAAAATACGTTTAATCTTTAATATTGAATGACAAGAGGGAACTTGTTCAATAAAGTAGAATCATGCAAATGTCCTGTCCCTTATTAATATTATGTATGAAGCGAGACGGCAACTGTTTCAAGTTTGAAAAATTGCAAATTCTTGGAAATCTATTGGAGCAAAGTTTTACCGAGGATTTTCGTGATACTTTAGCTTTTTGTAAAGTATGTTCTTTCAACTGGGAAAGTAGGGTAATATTGGTCTTCGAAGAACATTTTCATTACACACCATTGATCAGTTTCTAACAAAAACTTGGATTATGGTAATGTACTTACTTTCCTATTATAACTTTATATTAGGAAAGTAAGAGTATAATATATGTAGTAAAAAGAAAAATAATATTTGTAAAATAAATATAACATTGTATCTATGTTGTATCAAAATTGTTGTAAACTGTATTTTATTTAGCATCAGAAACACTGCATTAAATAAATGTATTCACGTCTAATTGCAAGCAACGTTTACGTTTGGAAGGAACTTTCATTAATAATGAATTAGCGCAAAATTAATTAGGTTGGCTGGAAAATGCCGCCTCATAACCGCTAAAATGTGAGGTAAGCCAATGTTAAAATCCTAGCTTTTACCAGGGACAAATATATACTATAGACTGGAAATGTATACATACCCACGTTCCTGGCCATTGCTTGATGTAGTTAACATCAGTAGCTGCAGCTGCCGCGGTGAGTTTAACGCGGAGTTATCTTCTATCCATCCAGCTCAAATTGGAATATTGGTGCGCGAGGGAGGAGGATAAAAAGTCATCATCATCATCATCATACGCTTATCTCAGTCCACTGCGGGACGTGGGCCTCTCCTAGGAGGTAAATGCCCATAATCGCCACGCTGGGCAAGCGGGTTGGCAATCGCAGTAATGTGTCCAGTGTCTATGATGACGCTGCTGCCCATCATCATCAATCTTCTATTGAAGAGTGGTCAGTTACACATCAATCCCTTAGTCGACTCTTACGACACCCGCGGGAAGAGACGGGGTGGCGACTAATGTATTCTTACTGCCGTCACCACACGGCACGGATAGAAAGTAATTACGCGTTAAATTTACGGTGGTAGCTCATAGTAAACCCACAGTAACTGAACTAATGGTTCAAATATCTCCATGGCGTCCTGGGAGACACCGCACAACTTTCAGAATTTGGCTTTAGGGTGCTAACTTTCATGGTATTCCGAAGTCCCAAGTATTTAATTTAGTAAACAGAGACTGACGAGTACTAATAAGATAAATAATCCCACCACCATAACTAATTATAACAAATAGTCTAATATTTTATTAATAGAAATAATAGTCTATTCTCTTGCACCGCTCACAGTTTCTCTGTTTTGCCCGATGGTTGACTGGTAGAGAATGCTTCATAGCATTAAGTCCGCCTTTTGTATGATTTTTATTTTGTGCAATAAAGATTAAATAAATAAATAATACAGACAAGACCGACCTCTACAACAAAAGTTAGCTGAAAGTCATCGGGAACGATGACATTAGACCCCGTTTTGTAAGACTTCATAATTTACTCGTCTCTGATATTACGTAATACAAACTCTTAAAAATTCTGATTGCCCTATAAAAATTGCGTCAAACGCTACGTGCTCCTTGTTTACGTTAAAAAAGTCCCGCCGTACGCATTAAGTTTATTCGTGACGTCATAAACTCAATGTTGCCACTCGAAAAAACGCCTGTCCGGACATGTGCTCATGAATTTTAACTTCCAAAGTCTGCCTGAATATTACACATGGCGACTGGCAACCCGATACATTATATATTTGGTTTTATGAAACGATTTCCTTGAGATGTCCTACCTTTTATCTTTTATTTTAATGTACCTATATACGTGCCGTTTATGAACTAAGCCTTCTTATTACATATAACATTTGTAGTCATCTGACTACGATGTGAAAATTTAAAAGTTAGCGTGTTTCATTACGGGGCAGACAACACATTATTAGTATACACCCTCTAACTGGACTATTAGTTTAAAAGTTAAACAATGTGACATCGTTTGAAGTTTTAATTAGAATGTCCAGCGTACCCTAAAAAGGTTAATATCGGCATCTGTCCCCGCCATCTGCGTTAGATGAGCTGCCAATGTCATCGTGCTCCATCTCATTATTGCCGATTCTCTGTCATTTATCGAATTAATAAAACTCATCAGGCATATTCCTGAAAGTACGTCGTATTCAAAATTACGCCGAACGTTTGGTTGTACACGGTCGATCATTCTAAAACTCATCTACATGAGTGCGAGCGCGATTGAGTTTTCATTTCTAAATAGACGCAGGTCGTAATCACTAAGACCTTTTCTCTCATTTCTCGCATATCAAAAGACTTCGATTTTCCGCTATGACACTCTCTAGACATCTTTATTCCTTTTCAAAGAAAGCTTTCAGTTGATCTCATTCAAATCGGCATTATATAGACGCTGCGAGACTCCGCCGAACAGACTTGAATTTTTCAATTTGCTCAAGCCAAGATCATCCCTCGCGAAAACTTTATTTATAACGGTATAAGAAAAATCTACGGTTACCTTAACAATACTCTAACCTTACATTATTTATTGTTCACTCTTCTCTTAACACGACTCCACCACAATTCACCAACGGTGCTAAAATGCTCTCCCAGTCCACCCTTACGTTTCAATTGTCATTAGCCCTTCCAGGCTATTATCGGCTTTAATTTCTGCACGTTTGAGTTGGTTTTCCACTGCTGTAGCCTCTTATTTACGACAGATTGGGAGACCTTTTTGGTTGCCGTAATCTGCTTCGACCCAATCGCAATTAATGAGGTCCCAACAGCGCGGAGTCGGTTAAGTCGGTCTTATTGCACGTTCTGGGAATACTGGATGTGTTTGCAAGCTGGTACTCGTTAAAAACTCCTTTGCGCATCGCAATCAATAATTGTTATATTCGCAATAAAATTCATCTGGTTTAATTTGTAGTCCAATCTTGTTATTGTCCTACCTATTGCATGTTTGAGGAATCGCATCTGTAGTAAAGCGAATAAATATTTATGTTCTAGCAGGTATAATTCTATTCGGCTATATAAATACAAAATCTTGAATCATTGTGCGCGTAGTTGTCCACACAACTCGACGGATTGAAGCGACATCACCAAGTCAAATGTCCACATTCTGATGTTAATCCACACAGTGTCACCATTTCCATTCCACCATATATCAGCGGGACTAAGGGCTACTCCCTGGGGAGTTGTCGGTACAATGCCATACAATTTCAACTATTGTATCCTATCGCTGATACCTTTACCTACCCTTAACAATTTGATATATTCGACTCCAAAATTTGGACATCGGAAATGGCTATAGCTTCTATATTGTAGCGAATTTTCTGAGTTACATTTGATTAAAAAGTAACTTACTAAATCTTCTAGAATAATCGTTCAATCTGTATCCAATTGTTTATTTTAGCCCATTGATTCTGGCGAGGCTGAAGAGTAATCAAAAACTACGTACAGCTCCTTTTGTCTCGTGAAATTCGGATTGCAGCTGAAACCTATTTTGCCTAGGCTTTGTTCGCAACAATGTGTCTGGCTGGCCCGTACATCTACCGTATCGGGCTATATATCGGGGACGTAACTGCAACGCAGCCATGCACGTCTAATTGCACCGTGCGGGGAAATGGCTCAAACTTCGATTGTGCTCAATTCTACTGGTTAAATTATGATTACGGGTGGGAATCGTTCTCAGATGGAAATAGCATAATACTTGTATTTCTGAATAATCTTCTTTTTCTTGTTCTACCTAGCGTTATCCCGGTCTTTGCCATGGTCCGCTTTCCTACTACTTCTACCTTTTCTCCACTTAGCGCGATCCTGGGCGTCGTCTATTTATGAATAGTATATTATTTAAACAATACAATTATCATTGTTCTAATTAATATGTACTTATTTCTAGGGATTTGTAAGTAATATGAAATGTTATTAAAAGCTAAATTTAGATATTATTAACTTTTAAATGCCGAATTTTTAAAACGTAATAAATATAAGGGCCTCGGCTAAGAGTACGATTTTGTACCGTTTGGCGTAGAAACTGTAGGTTCTTGGGGCCCCAGCGCATGCAAATTGTTTGCTGAGCTCGCGAAACGTCTGGTTGATGTAACTAAAGCCCGAAGAGCTGGCGACTTCCTCGCACAACGCATCAGTATTGCGATACAGCGAGGAAATGCCGCCAGCATCCTCGGTACAATGCCACAAGGGCCAATCTTAGATATAGGTTAGGTTAAGTAGATTAGTTAGATTTAATCTATGTACATAAATTGTTGTTTTGAAAATACTTTTAAATATTTCAAACTAATATATGATTTTTATATGGTACAGTTAGCATTAAATACTTGGTAGCATCCAATGCAGCCAAATGGTCTCATGTATTTAGTATGGTGTACCTATTTGAGCACTTTGACTGCTATAAAGTATTTGATGCTGACTGTAACTACAATACGTCCCTGCTCTCTGTATACGTCATATTGCCGTGACAAATCACCCACAACTACAAAAGTAAATAAAATAAAATTATCTTGTTTAAATTAAACTTTTGAACCATAAGTTTAGAAGCTTTAGAAACAAGATCTCTATCCTAACCTAATAAAGATTGCCTTACCTGAACAAAGGCTTCCGTATCCATGCAAGTCCTGACACAGTAATCCTGCGTCAGTCCTGAAACATCGCCCTGCTTACAAATAAACCACTTTAATGCAGGCTACATCGCTTTGTTACCCCTAAGGGAATGTAGACGGCGATATAGTTACCAAATGGCGCTTGCAAATTTTATCATTAGTCGACGAGGCAACATGGTCATTTCGTATGCAGCAGCGCATAGGCAATGCAATCGAGCCGTCACTGTCACTGGGGACTAAGCGGCCCGTTGTAATGTATTGCGGATGCTGCCCGTAAATTCCCATATTACCCTGAAGCTGCACTATCGGAAATTAGAACCTGTGCCACGGAGCTAATTAAGTATTCCAGTTTATCTGTTTTGTTGAGAGCAATTTTGACTATCTTCCATAAAACAAGGCCATTCACCTCGCAAATATCTCCCCTTAGGTACTCTTCTAAACACGGGGGAGTCAAAATAAATTTCCACCCTCACCCTAATTCGAATGAGCACGATCCCCTTTCGATTCGCCCCATGCGTTGGCATGGCAACGGGCCCTTTGTAGGGAGTGCACCGCCGATGTAAACATTCCAGAGGCGGTCCTGAAATGCACTTTTCGGCTACCCGCCGCCGTTATTGATGTTCCCGCTCCTTCCGGTATGCCGCCTGGTCGTAAATTTCTCGAAAATATTAAGTTAAGCTTGTCTATTTATCACGTTTATGGCGCCTGTATCTACGGGTAAGGTCAGAGATGCATTTACGTTACGACGCTCTAAATTGATATTAGAATTTTGAAACGTGCCAATACCTATTTGTACTTTTTATTTGCCTACTTGTTTACGGACTATTTATAGCTATACCGATGGAAATACAAAATATAATTGGCTTAACCTTTTAAAACATGCGAATTAGTCACTATCGTTATATGCTTTTAGCGTAAGCTATATCCTTCATTAAAATGACTTTTACGAATTTTTAAGTGATTTGCATAAAAAATACACATTAACAATCTACATATGAATTTCCGTTTCATCAATCATGTACAAATTGGTCATGAATGAATATGATACGTATTCTTTCCAACAAAATCACAAAACTGAACATATTTTATTACGTTATTTGTTTTACAATAGGCCATTATTTACAATTTTTTATGAGATATATTTTAAAATAATTAAAAGAAAATTGTCTTTAATCATGTCCGTTCACTTGTTCCAGGGATGCCGGTTTCCTGAAGATGGCCTCACGCACCCCGTCCCTTGAGTCGCTGCCCGGTGCCAACTCGATAGGTTCCCTGGAGCGTGGCTCCTTGTCGCCCCTGACCCTCAGCGGCTCCTCGCCCCCTGCGAGCGACTCTGCTGTATGTGACCTTCGCGAGTTCGACGGTCTCGACACCACCTGCGCTATTTGCCGGGAGATATTTGTCGACCCAAAAGTACTCAACTGCTTCCACACCTTCTGCCGCGGCTGCTTGGAGCGCGAGCAGACACACCCAGACAAAGTTACTTGCGTGACTTGCCGCGTGGACAGCCAGCTCCCGCCCGCCGGCGTACCTGGGCTGCTCACGAACCTCGTGATCGCCGCTGCTGTCGAGCAGGACGCCGACCTTCTCCCGTCCGCTCGTCAGACCAACTCGCCTTCAGCTCGGTGCACCGGCTGCAAATCTAAGGAATCAGACGCTGTAGCTCGCTGCGTAGACTGCGCCAATTTTCTTTGCCCAAACTGCGTTATGGCGCACCAATTCATGCACTGCTTCGAAGGCCACCGAGTGCTGGCATTCACAGATCTGAAGGATGACAAGGGCATGCTTGGATCGGCGCTCACGACGAGCGGAGATAAAACCGCTTTTTGCCCGAGACACAAAAATGACATTCTTAAATATTTCTGCCGCACATGTTCAGTGCCGGTGTGCAAGGAGTGCACCATCATCGAGCACCCTGCCGCTTTGCATGACTACGAGCACTTGTCCGACGCTGGGCCTAAACAGCTAGAGCTTATGCAAGCCGCCGTCAACGAAGCTAAGACCCGCGCCACTGAAATCAGGCACGTTGTCAAGACTGTTGAACACGCTGCTGGCAAACTACAAGTCCAGTACCACAAAGCTCAAAACGAAATTAACGATACGTTCCAATTCTACCGTTCTATGCTAGAAGAACGCAAACAGGAACTGCTCAAAGAACTCGAAAGCGTGTTTTCGACAAAACAGATCGCGTTGACGGTTGTAGGGCAGAAAGCCCAAGAGACGGTTGATAAAATTTATCAAACTTGCGACTTTGTAGAGCGGCTAACCAAATGCGCCAATTTAGCAGAAATATTGATGTTCAGGAAGTTATTAGATAATAAACTGCAGACCTTGATGCATACGAACCCAGAACAAAGCATGCAAACGGCATCTGAACTCGAATTTGTTTCGAACTATCAGGCTATACAAGTGGGAGTACGAAACACATTTGGTTATGTTCGCTCGAACCCGGAAAATGTAGGACCCACCAAACAACCGCCTATTGCCCGTCCTACCAATGGCTCACTCTTGAATGGGGGTTCATCATCTAGCAGTAGTAGTGTCAACGGAAGTTCCGGAAGCTTGAACGGTGGTATCCACCTTCCGACTGGACTAAATGGCGTCTTAGACCGACCTTACAGCAACGGGCTACTCGGACCCACCAGCCAGTCCACATCGCCTTTCGAATCTAACATCATTTCAAAGAGATTTAATAATGGAGCTAGTCTTGGACCCTTCTCTACGGCAATCGGAGATATCAACCTGAATGGTATTAACCCCTATGAAAAATGGTCAAACGGTGGATGTGACTCGCTCTTTCCACCCACCAATAATGACCCTTACTCACTAACCACTGCCGCACACAATGATCCTATCTTAGATCTGACGAACAAGTTAATTTCTACTGCCATTTTCCCACCGAAATCTCAAATTAAACGCCAAAAAATGATTTATCACTGCAAATTCGGAGAGTTCGGAGTAATGGAGGGCCAGTTCACGGAGCCCAGTGGCGTCGCTGTCAACGCTCAAAACGACATCATCGTCGCCGATACCAACAACCATCGCATTCAGATATTCGACAAGGAAGGCCGCTTTAAATTCCAATTTGGTGAATGTGGTAAGCGCGACGGCCAACTCCTATATCCTAACCGAGTCGCCGTAGTGCGCACATCTGGAGATATTATAGTTACGGAGAGGTCCCCCACACACCAAATACAGATTTACAACCAATATGGCCAATTCGTGCGCAAATTCGGCGCAAACATTCTGCAACATCCTCGCGGCGTGACCGTCGATAATAAGGGCCGTATTGTGGTCGTCGAATGCAAAGTGATGCGTGTCATTATCTTTGACCAAGTGGGCAATGTCCTTCAGAAATTTGGCTGCTCCAAGCATTTAGAGTTCCCCAATGGAGTAGTGGTCAACGATAAGCAGGAGATATTTATTAGCGACAACCGCGCGCATTGTGTCAAAGTTTTTAACTATGAGGGAATCTATCTGCGCCAGATAGGCGGCGAAGGTGTGACAAACTACCCGATTGGTGTAGGAATTAACGCCGCGGGCGAGATTCTGATCGCCGACAATCACAACAACTTTAACTTGACGATCTTCACTCAGGACGGGCAGTTGGTGTCCGCTCTTGAAAGCAAGGTGAAACACGCGCAGTGCTTCGATGTGGCCCTGATGGACGACGGGTCTGTCGTGCTGGCCAGCAAGGACTACCGGCTCTACATCTATCGCTACGTGCAAGTGCCCCCTATAGGCATGTGAGCCCCCCGCTCTGATCACATCAGATCGGAATGACCGATGAACTATAAGCCAAAAAACCATTCGTTGAATCGCAAATAACTTGCAAGTGAACGGAACGGCCAGATGTGTCAATTTTTGAATAGTTGCATGTGACAATTTTGATGTGAATTAATGGTACTTGCTAGTTTTTTGTAAGTGCAAGTGTTTACGATTGCGGCTGCCTCGATGTGATCAATTCGACTAACGATGGGAATTCTTAAAATAGTTTTTGGCGTAAAATCTCTGTATGCATTATTTCGAAACTGTAATGAGATTAGTCATAATATTGACATTGTTATTCGAGTACCTATTTAAAGGATGGAGATTATTCCGTTAAATCGATCCAAGCATAACGAACGGTGTTCTCGACCCTATCATTTTTTGATCTATTGAATATTATTTTTTCATATCCCACATCGTTAAATTAGGGATGAATATTAAGGGCATTTGTATTATTTAGCCCATTTGTTGGACCAATATTTTAACTATTATTACTTAACAAATTGTTAGGCGTTAAGCGTGTGATTTTATCGTAATAAGAGAGCATCGAGCGGTATTGTTGTTAGTTGTAAGATATTCTTCGGCACAATGGCACTTCCTGTTTTTGATTAGCACTTATTCTGTGTCGATGGAAATATGATTATGAAACTAAGTAAGAAGTTGTTACATTATTATTAGGTAAGTGTTAAATTGATTGAGCTAATGTGGACAATCATTAGTTACTACCCTCTTGATGTAGTTACAAAATTTAGGGAAAGTGATGGTAGGGGTTTTATCAATGACAAAGTTGACTGCGGCGTTCCTTGGACACTTTGATAACTCGAGCAATGCTACAGGTCCTCTCCTATTGTCGTTCTATGTGAAACGGAAAGTTTTGATGCCACAAAACTGTGACTGATCGAAAATGTTTTATAGACCTCAGCTCAGTTCCGAATTAGATACGCCACTCCTCTTCCAACATGAACCTTGAGTATTATAAAGCATTTTAGATTATGATGTTAATAAGTTATGAATGAAATGGCTGTAGTTTCTTTATATTTGTTGGAAGACTTCTGTCCCGACCGATGTCAGTACCGCCTAGTCACTGAGAGCCCACGGACCTGAAATTCATGTTTTCGTTGTTTTAAAGATAAGTAACATTTGGTTGATAATAATATTGTTCGTTTTTTATACAAATCTAGTAATTGAGTATGTTTTAGTGATCGGACATGGTAGTAACTAGTAGAGCACTTTAGGAAATGATCGTCTCGCTAGACTTTTTTTTTAAATAATGATAATTTTTTGAGATTTTAATGCGCGTGTAACTAGCGTTTCATTACTTACTGGAGTATTATAACTCACTCGGTATACAACTATGCAATTTGTTATTCTGGTAAGATATTTTTTTATGTGGAAACAACTTTATTTTTGTAGCAGTAGTATTATACGGTGCATGTGTAACGTTTATTTTTTTGTATTTTATGAATATTATACTATTATTTTTTACTTCATTACCGTGTGTGAGTGTGTTAGCAGAATTATTTTAGTTTGATTTCAATAGTTTTGGTTTTCTTAGTGAATAATCGTTTTTAGTTATTTTAATCGCTGAATCTATGACAAGTGAAGAGATCTGATTCGATCCGTCTATTACGGTCGAAGGATCTATTTCTTAATTTTTGATCTGCATTAGTATATTATTTAGGTTACGATGAGTTGGGTGATATTCCAATGTTCTAAAGTTAATCTCTTACGATTGAAGGCGCGTCGCGGGGCTCGGGTCGTGGCCTCGCCTACCTGCAACACATGTGCCATACAACTTTGTTGTGATTTAATAAATAATATTTAGTATCGTTTGTAAATATGTACCATACAACTTTGACTACGGAATCTAATTATAAGCCTCAGAAAAACCATCTTACTCGTCTAAATAGTGCAAGTGGATTTCGATGTATTTTGATCGAATTTTATTTTAAATCATTTTGTCGTCTATACTCTTGCACTGTCGTTAGCATTTTGAAACAGCAGATTTTCTTTATGCTTCTTTTTTCAAAAACTGCAGTCCACGTACTTATTGCCCGACACGACGCGTCTTCGACTTAATAGTAAAATTTCGTTTTTTGGATACTCACTAGATTAGGTGAAGTAGAATTTATTTTCAGATCTCTAGAGTCGAAATTTCAGTGATGAGTCACCAATGATTTAATATAGGCTGCCCCTGTTCCTAATAAATTATTACCATTCCTAAGATCGGATGTAAATATTGTATTTCACTTAATCTACTGATTCGAGTAATGTTTGAGTGAAGGTCTATTGATTGCGATTTTATCTGCCTCACCCTGTTTTACCTCACTTCATTCTGATGAATTGTTCCAACATACTTCATTCATTCCAGCGTGTCATCTGATGAAATCTATATTTGCTTTACCAATCTTGACCGACATTTTAGCTTATAATAATATGCACAATTCGTCTCAATGAACTGAGGTTACGCTAGACCAGGGGAATACAATCTTTTAGACTTTGCAATAGTTCATTCGTAAAAATTACGTCATCATTTATACAAACAAATAAAATTTTCATCCACATAATGAAATCCTGTCGTAGTGTTTACGAATGAATTCAGTAACTACATACGCTTCTACTTAATTGAGATCGTTACAACGTATTATATTTATATTAAGTATAGCATAGTATCAAAATTTTATCGTAAGATTTGCAAATTATGACAACTACACCTACACCTTCAATGTAAAGCAGTGTATTCCTTTCGAACATTATTTTTTTAATTATGACGGTAATGAGTTAGTTATTTTATTTTTAACCTGATATGGTATTTTAAGTTACATCCCTATTGATTTATTATTACAAATTTCGTTCACATTTAACTTTTTTGTGTTTTTGCATAATATAAGTTAAAAAAATGATTTTCTGTATGAAAAACATTTCATTCTTAAAATTGCATTTCTAAAGCTTGAGGACTGATTAAAATTTGAAATATGTTTTGTCTTTAAATATATTTTGTCGATGTTTGTTGTTATAATTATTATATTTTTTTAATTATTTGTATAAACAATTGTTCTTTAAATTAATGTACATCGTTTTGTTTTGAATTATTTTTGTTGTATAATTGCTTTTTTAATAATACCAATTCATTGCAGTTTTAATGTGTGTTTTATTTTGATTTTGCCCGAGTAGTGCTTCATTAAATAGTGTTCCTGTTCTCGGTGGCAGTTACTTTAGCTGAATCTAAATTAACTGCGACTGATTAGAAAAATGCGTGTTTGTGCTAATCAATCAATTCTTCATACTTATCCTGTGTTGTTTCTTTGCTGCTTTAATAATCTAATCGACATCAAACACAATATCAACCTATACATTAATCAATCCTGCAGTACTTGCATATTCTTTTTTGTTTTATAATACCGTATTTACAGCTGGCCAACCTCTTATTACGGCATTAATCTAACAAGATATAGTGATATTCGAGTAATATTCTCAAATCTACCTGATTTTTTAGCACAAACTTATTGGTTACTTCTACAAAACATTCCAGAAATTATACTTGAATGGTATAAGACCATGAAAACTCACAGTTTTGTAGAACAGAACCAGACGGTGTGGTGGTAGGATCGTGTGTGTGTGTATTATTTGATCGTGTGTGTGCATTTGATAAGTATTACTTTCAAACAGTTGGTGTTGGGGAACAAGCGTTGGCATGAGATTCGTAAGTATTGCTTTAGTATTAAGTACGTTACACAATTATTTAGTGCACCCATTAAACGGCCAAAATCCTGCAAGTAGAAAATAAATACAAAGTGAAATAAATGTAATACCTACATTTCACTTTATTCCTATTTTTTTCCTAGGATTACAATTGCTGGTGGCTAAAAATAGCCAGACTAACAATCACCATTTATATCTTTAAGGAAATACCTATATTTAATTTTACAATTAATAAGAAACAAATTATTGTTGGTTTGTTGTTGTAACAAATCCGACCCAGTATCATTTTGTATTTATTAGAATTTGCAAGTTATGGCTGAACTCTGAAGTTTCGGATGCATTCCCATTAGATACATAGGTATCGAGCACAAGTAGATAGAAGAATTCATTTCATAGTCGGACAGCAATGAAAAAATCAATGAAATTTAAGATTTGTAACTACCACAAGGGTAGTGAAAAGTAACTTCACTTTATGAGGTGAATGTAGTCAGGAGGTAAATACCCTCACGTGACTTTCTCCTTATCTTTCTCTCTACATGTCAATATCTGAATTAAGAGAAAGATGAACGGACGCGATTCACGTGTGCTTTTAAGTTGTTTTACTTAGTAATTAGAACAGTTTCCTGTAGTTCCTATTTAATTACTCCTAGTTTTGAATAATTAATTATCTTTTATGTTTTGAGATTCCGAAGTAAATTACACAATTGAAGAACAGAAATTCAAACTCTTGAACGAGTCTTGTGTTATTTTTAAACGTATGTTACAAGAATAAATATAATTTGATGCTTATATTTGAAATAAACTCATTTATTATAGTTATTTCTCATAGTCCAAGCGACTGTGACCTGGATTTTAAGTTAAGCTTCTCAGTGAATTGGGCGGTACGGGAATAAAACAAATGTTCACAGAACATAAATAAAATACATATTCTTATGATTATAGGCTATAATCTTCGTGGTAAGAACTATTTGTACTACTTAACATAAGTCTAAACTTTGTAACCCGCATAAGCTTTTTACTTTTCCACTTACTAGTTATACCTGATTTGGATTCTTGGATGCCCTTCAGCACTTGCTTTAGAAAGAAAAGCGCTAACCAAAACCACTATTTCCAAGTCAATTACTATAGGGAACATTTTACTACTAACTTTAGCACCTATTAGATAAACGTAAGCACTAAATAGGCTTACTCAATTGTTTATAATTTTATACTCAGCAGTTTTCTTAAGATTTAAATTTAAGATACAATATACATTATTTGGTACAGTTTATTTGTCATCGAACTTAATATGAATTCAATCATTTATTTTTAATCAGTGTAAAAATATCACATTCATTACTACAATCATTTGTAACATCTGTTGCACTGATATGACGAAATAAATTAATTCTACCGTTATCCTTAAAATTTCCTGTAATCAATATAATCGCTTTGAATGTAGTCATGAATCTAAAATGCATTAAAATTTCCCAAAAGTCTTCATGCTCATTGATGAAATTTCAAGCTTATACTTCGTCCCATCATCGATAAGAAAATTACTTTCAAATATCGACATCACGATTGCCAGGAAGTGTATAGAAAATAATGTAAATATATTAGAATATGTCATTCTTAGGATTAGTGGTAGTTTAAGGAGCCGGGCACAGAACAAAGTAAAGGTAAACAGCGGAATGAAGGACGCAAAACTAAAGTGAGTATTTTTTTATGAATTGCGAGTCAACGATGGGTCGATAATTAATAAGATGTTATTTAGGATTGTTGTTAGGGCCATACGTTAGCGAGACATTGAATTGTTGTTGGGGCGGTAGAGCGTCCCCAAGATTCGAATAAGGGTCTACCATATCCATATCCGTAGGCGTACGTATACTCTTAACATTGTTTGGAATCGATAATTTTGTGGCAGTTAATAAATACACCTGTTAATGTATTCATCAAGGTAGAAATATTGTAGCTATGTTAGCTTGTCAGATTGTATGTGGTTGACGGTTTGGTCATTATTATATTACGTAGAGCGTCGTTGAATTTGATAGAACTTAACGGTACGTTGATATGTATTATGCAAAGTTTGTAAATATCATTGTCGCTTCTACTGTCGCGTACTCTCGTATGCGTAAGCTCAGGAATTGCATTCTTTTTCAGATTAAAATGTCATTGTATTTGAATAATTGTAATTTTTGAACACCGCTTTTATGGAATATTGTGATTTACGGCGGTGTTGTATCATTGTTGAATTCCATTTCGCTAATTGAATATTTTAGTGAATTGCACAGAACGTTGGTATTTCACTTGATTTTTGGAGTATTTTTTCTTGAAAGAATGTACCTATTCAATGATTTTACTGAAATCGATGACTGACGTTGTTTTAAAATGAATGGAAGTAAATTCGTTTAAAGGTGCGGGGCGGGGACGCGCCCGCGGCTAGGCCGGGTGGGCGAGTGGTCGCGGCTTCCTCGTCCGGGTCAAAAAATGTGATTGTTGTAAGTTAAGGAGAAATTTACAAAGCACACACGAGCACAAACCATCCATCCTCAGAGAAAACTACGCTGTTTTAACTCGCGTTTGAATTTTATGATACATTTTATTGTAAAAAATATTTTACTATCGCTTAAGTTAGTTGAAACGTTTGCATATAATAGTATTTATTTTCTCAAGAGGAAAGAATTTTTTTTAGTGGCAAAGTTTTGAGAGTTCGTGGATAATATGATATGGATTCTACCATGATATTGATAGTATATTTAAATATAGGCGTACATTTTATGGTTCTATGCGTTTCGTTGCTCCTTCTTCTGCCATAGAGATCGATGATGACGGGATGTCACATTCATTATATCGTATTCTTGAGAACAAACGTGGCTGTCAATGTAAAAGGTCACCATCGATTTCGATGTTTATTATGACGTGTTAGATAGATTTACTATTACTGTAAGGTGTGTGATTTTAGTTAAGAAATAATAATTTTTGTACTGGAAAGATTCCAAATGAAACTGCATAGAAAAATTATGGTGTAGCTAATGACATATCAAGTAATGTTTTATTATTAATCGAATGGGATAAGGATGGGCACGCGAACGGTTAGTGAAGTATTTACGAGAAATTGAAGTTTTTGTTTGATATTATTATGGACAATACTACCCAGTTTTGGATTACGCATGTTAATAATAAAAGGTTTAATAGGAAATAGTCCCAGTTGTCGGGACGAACATATCTTCCACTTAGTGGTGACATTTGAAAAATACGAAATTAATAGCACAAGAAACCGTTTTCGTTAAAGAATGAGAAGCGTAGGGCGAGGTGAGCAAGGATTTTGGAATCTTTCTTAACGGAGCTAGTCGCCAAAGGTAATGCTTTTAGATAATTAAATGTAATTGTGTATGCACGTAAGTTTTAACCTAAATTAGTTATATGATGCTTAAATTGTCCACACACAAATCGATTTTACACATTTAATTAATGCCATCCTGCCAGTTGTAAGGAGAACACAATGCTTATGATGACTAAAGTTAAATTATATCCTACTTAGTGTATGGGGTAGTGTGTATTTTTAGATATCGCATTGTCTATGTTAGTTTAGTGAATAAGGCACATCTTGAGCTTTGAACCGTCTGAGTCTGGCACCAATATTTTTTATGAACCTAGTGTTAACAGTAATTTCAAGCCATGCTTTCCCGATAATGTAGTCAGGAATAACTATAGAGAAGCAAGCGCTGGTTTTAACTTTTCCACGAGAAAAGTGCTTTTGCACTACTTAATTGTAAATGTAACACGCGATTTCGCTTCGTACCCGAATCAAACTTGCTAACCAGAGCAACGTATGATTACATGATGCATGCACTGCACAGAACACTGTATATAAGGCCATTCATTAGTATTAACATCTAATAACATAAATGTTAAATTCAGTCTTAACTTTAATCTACTGAAACACCATTTTGCGCCGTGGCCTTAAAATCGAAGGAATGTGTTATCCTTTTATTAAAAAGACATTTGAATTTTGTACAGAAAAAAATTTCACATTTCAATATGAAGCATTATCAAACTGTTTATTGTAAGTGCTATATCTTTACTCGTATGGTAACCCCTCGTCTAGGCTAGATGTTGGTAGAGTAGGATTGCGATATCTACGTCCTATGTCTTAACTTAATGATAATTGTTGATTTCAATATTTCAATTCGTGCATATCCCCATTTAACACGTTTGATAACTTGTTACCTACTCATTAGTTACTTTGAGACTGTTCAAGATGTACTCTATCGAGTTTTCTCTAAGGGAAAGGGCTGTTTCAGCAGATATTTTTGATACTTTGAGGATAATCGAAGGGAAACAATCGCGAATTGTAGATAAAGGATTGTTGGGGGTAGTTCGGTTGGCTGGGAGGGGGGGGGGGAGACGAGAGGAGGGGGGCAGTCGGCGCCCGCGACTGCTACTTCACATTCTATACTTCGTAAGCGTGAAATGTTACTGTAACGAAAAAAACAATGTTGTTCTAATAAGATATGCGATGGTTTTCGCTGATAACTTGTTGTTTTTCATAGGTATTCATAAAATTTCCTTTATTTTTTGTACTCTTTAGTAATAAGATTAATATTAAATGAAAACTATTCAATGTTGATTACTCTAAAACCAATAATGTATGTGTTAAGTATGGTGTAAACTAGTTTCCCCGAGAGCCTTACTAGTGGAGAAGAAGCCTTTTCCTTAGACAGTAAAAATTTCCCTTTCCCATTTATTGTAGTTATGTACGGTATGTGGCGAGTACCTACGAAGGCCACTTAGCATAATCTGACAGACAGATCGTCTACACTTAATATTACCTACTTTTTATACCTATCTCCCTCAAATATAGCTCTTGACACACTTCCACTATTTATATAAACCTACCACACAACCTCACCTCAAATTCGGAAATTATAGTTCTGGCCTAGCAATGGTTTAAGGTAACTTTAAGGGTTCATCATTTCTTAGTTAGATGGTATGACTCAATTTTAAGACTGATCACAGAAAAAGAAAAGTGAAAAAAGAAAAAATCCTGGATAATTGTTTTTATCGGTTAGGTAAGCTTCAGTTTGCTTTGATACTGGGGCAGTCTACAAGCCGAGGGGGTAGACGTTAAATTCATTGATTAGCCAAAATTGTAAGATGTCGGCTAGTGGACTGCCTCAGGGGTGTTACATTATCAATTTTCATCTTCCTGTCGACTTCTCTGTCTCCTATTAAGACGATAAAACTAAGCGATAAAAGATGGGGAAAATCCGCGGTAAGGATAATGATAACATTGAGAACTGTAACCTCAGACAACTGATGGATATCATGTGCGTTTGGAGTCCAAGAATATTTTGTGGATGTACGCTCAAGTCGATGTGATGCTATAAAGTACATCAAAAAAAATTTACCGTCTCGTTCACCAAATATTGTTTTGGCCGTTCACGTGTGATTACACAGTTGCCTGCAGTAGCAAGTCAACCGTTAGACCGACGGAATATTGAACAAAAGTACTATTTGTTGCCAAAGTGTTGTTAGGGATACATGTAGTTATAAAAAACGGTTGTCACATGCATAATTAAGATGTTCTTGGGTGGTTTGAAATTAAGGAGAGAAGTTGAAAAATATTTCCAATGATATATTTTTTCATAATGAACTTGAATGCTAATCGGTACATTAAGGTTTATAACTGTGTAGGAATTTAAACTTAACGTGTGGTATTCATCATTGCCATGGATCACTCTTGCTTAATTGGGTTTCCCTAGGATCAGTCAGTTTTCTGCAACTTTAGACACAAAGCAGTTTGATCGTGGCAAATGATTTAGTTGTTAGTGTTCATGTTTTAGATCGTATCGACAGTCCTTGAACCAACTTACCTACTACACTCCGCCTATTTAAAAGCACACCCATTTATGCCCATTGCCCACTCCACGGTTCCTTTACCGCACTTCTGTTATACGCACCTATGTTATTCTTCTGAGTGTTTTTGTTGTTAAATTCGGGTTTCTGACTTCTGCCATTTGTCTATCTTCAGCATGGTCCTGCAAAGAAACAGCAGATATTAAACTGTTTTAAATGTTTCGGGAATAACATGTGCAATATGCACCGAAAGTACAAAGTCCAAAAGATTGTTGAAAGAAGCTAGTATTGCCTGAACAGGGGAATGGCATCTCTACATTAATATAGACGACCTGTCGGGATGTATTTAGTTCTTTTTATAATATGAGTAAATAATTATGTTATTTTTGACTAAATAAACCTACATTAAAGCAATATTTTTCAATGACAACTCTAATTTAATTACCTGTTACACAGACCAAAGAATAATTAAACTCATTCATGAATTGTCTTCCTCTACCGTTGAATATTACGGCGACTTTCTCAAAGTCGCACGATAGACATACAGAAGTCGCAATCCTTTTAAATTCAGTAGGTAATAATATTTATTTCTATTTTTGCTTACACGAAGCTAGTCAACTTCAGATTAGGTTAGCCACTAAGTTACTTCTTAGTTTCACGAGTTAAGTTGGATAAGTTTCGTGGTTCTTGTATATTCTTTTAATTTAGTTTTCCGGAGTCTCCGAGATGCTACTTCTTTCTCTAGTCACTATTTATTTTGCCTCGTTGATTCGTTTCCGCACTGGTGTTCCTCTCTGAAACATGTGTAAATTACGAACGAGAAATAAGTAGAATCTGTGTTAGTTGATGGTTGTCGAATATAGCTGAGTGTTTTGTTTATCACCGATTACGGAGGTTATGAGTCTTCGTAAAATGAAGGTCAACGATATAATGATGCATTTTTCATCATCCCTTGTTTTTCGTGTGAACCAGAGAGTTTGTGTTTTTGATAATTTTATTATGTTCATATTTAACGACAGTATGTATCTACTGATTTGTTTCTAATATTATAACCGAAAAAGTTGTCAAAGTCTTACGTTTTCCAATTAATATTTATAATCTGAACATTCCAATTTTTAAGGGTTTTAAAAATAATAAGACTTTGTTATTGGTTGATTTATCTTCGAATGCGAACTGTGTGGGTTGAACAACTACTAAGTATAGTGGTGATCCATAGATCGTTTATAATGTATCCATGGATCACACAGGCGCATGGCGGTCCGAGTTTACATTCGCGCCAAGTGAGTAGTGTCATTTCTCTCTCATCAACTTTAAATGACAAATGTTTCTCGTTCGGCGTGGATGTCTCGCGCCTTTTAATACTCATACATACATACTTGTTATTCAGGTCATAATTAAGTTAGCTCTTAAGAATTGATAAATAATATCTGATGATAAATTTACTCGTATGTTGTATTAAAATGATGAACACGAAATAAAGAAACTGGTTTGAAATGTGCGTTTTATTTTACATGTCCAGCATTTTCTTGGGCGTTACGATGGTCTCCCCGCATTGGATTTAGTATCTACTGTCTCTCTTTAATAAATAATATATTTTTATAATTAGTCCTTGTTACACCATATTGTACGACGGATATGGCTAGTGAGGGGGCACCATTATATCGACGCTCGTTTCCGTCCTTTCATGGTACAGTCACGTCTAATAATATGTATACATTTCGGCACGTATGTCAAGGGCATAAGGATCAAAATCGTATACATATTATTAGAGCCGACCGTAAGATTTGTCAAGGTGGCTCATGATGGTCACGCGTTTGTTTATCGTGCTACTCGTCGCTTTTGCACGTATATGCTTGTTAGAACCTGGCGGCAACGACGATAAACTATTAAACACTGTACCATCATAAGCCTACAGGGGCCAATCAACTTTTCGATCGACATATTTTCTGTCTGCTGCGTTACTTTTCATGAACTTACAAATGTACGTCAATTAATACTACGAGTATACACATATTTACAATTAAAAACAGTTGGAGCCTAAATGTATCGATGTGAACTTGTGTGGGGCATAACGCATGTACAATTTATAAGCATTTTTTCTACCAAACTTGATGAAATTGTCACCTGCGTTATGGGACAAAATAGTGTCGATCGAAAAGTTGATTGGCCCACAGATCGCTGAAAAAAATCACCAAACGCGGCAGTTATTTATGTTAATGGCGATATTATGAGAATCGACCATGAATTGCACGATGTCGCTAATTAATAGACTCGCTGCCTTCTTGATCGAAACAATAACTAAGTACGGTCGAGGAAATTGAATGTTTAGCAGTTTATGACTATTTTACATTGGACGTGCTATAACACAATTAAATTAACTTGAACCGCAAAGTGGTAAACATTCAATTTCCTCGACTGTACAATACAATTACAATACATCAGTGAGCCTCTAAAGGTGCGTTCAAACTAAAAGAGCATTCGCTGTTCTAACCTCCCACTCTATGAAATTCGATCGGTACACAAAACGTGATTGGTTGATTTCGTAGAAAACGGGCGCTAGAACAGCGAATGCTCTTTTGGTTTAAACGCACCTTAACCAATATGCTATTCTGCAATCGTATACGTAATAATAAAGCGATAAGTAATAAATGAATGAAAATGACAGATTCGAACAAAAACTCACACGACCATTTTCATACATTATTATGGTCACGTGACTTATCAGACCATCACAAAATGGCATCTTGGTCAAAGTCAAGTCAAAGTCAAACTATTCTTTATTTAAGTAAGCTTATTAATGAGCATTTTCGAATCGTCTGACATTAACAAGAGAGAGAAAAAAATTTACTACTGGTTCAAACCCTACACCGTTCCTGAGAAGAACCAGTAAGAAACTCAGGTGGACTTATTTTTTCAAAACAGTATAATAATACATCTTATTAAAATAACATGCATTAAAGAATTTATTACAAAAAAATATTTTTATAGACGTTTATAAAAAAAAGAGAAATAAATAAAGGATCATAATATTAAACAAAAATAATTATTATTGTTGTTGGTTAGGCCTGCAACTTATGGGCATTTTCACTTTTCATCATTACCAGCCTATGTTATTCCACTGCTGGACGTAGGCCTCTCCTATTAACTATAGGTACGTATAGACGCATTAGGAGGTAAATGCCCATAATCGCCACGCTGGGCAAGCGGATTGACGATCACAGTAATGTGTCCACTATGATGACGCTGCTGCCCATCATCAATCTTGTAGAATGGTCAGTGACACTTCAATCCCTTAGTCGACTCTTACGACACCCGCAAGGTTGGGGTGGTGACAAATGTATTCTTACTGCCGTCACCCCACGGCAAACAAATCTTTTCAGTTTTAGGGACACCCAATTTAACGTCAGATGTTAATTAGGAGTACAATGTGGTACTAGTTAATCAAAAATGGGGGTAAGTATTATAATCATTCATAAGTTTGAAAAATAGGTACCTACGGCCTGTGGAATCACTCCGGCGAAAGTGACCGAAGCAAAAGCCTGACGGCAAAAATCAATCCCCTGCAGGGGCCCGTTTCTCGAACGCTTGTAACTTGCAATACAAGTGGAAGTCTCTTTTTAACACTATTAATTAGATAAGGACTTCCGCTTGTATTACAAGTTACAAGCTTTCGAGAAATAGGCCCCTGGTCTAGCCAAAATGCCATTCTACAATCGTATACGATAAGCGTTAACGATAAGTGATAAATGGATAAGAAATGACAGAATCGACCGAAAAGTCACGTGACCATTTCCATACGTTATTATGATCACGTGACTTATCGTATACGATTACAGAAAGGCAAGCAATCACTCTTTTTAATTAGTACAATGAAGACAGTTAACTTCTTCACAGTTATAGGGATTTTTTTTACAGCGGATTTAAAAATGTCGTATGAAGTTTGCTGGCTTCCGTCTGCTTTAAGAGAAAATGACATTTTTGTGCAGTTTTGACCAAAACTCGTATACCATTTCTTGCTTCTTTTAGCCTCAGGAATATGTTGTTAAAATTCTTCCCTTTCCTCATGGGCACCTTGTATGTAAACAGCAATTTGGCATGTTTGAAGTCGTGAAATTATTTTTTATTTCTGTAGCCCTATAAGTAAATAATTATAATCAGGCGTCATTCAGGAAGTCTTCATTCATCTGACGCTTTCAATAGCACATATTATAATGTACCTACAGCAATAGAAAAGTATACTACATACTTGAAGATTAATAGCTGGAGTATCAAATGATTTATTGCACGTCAAAGACAAATACAAAACAAATAATAAAAGTACAGGTTTGAAAGAGATAAAAAACCCGATATTATAGTTAAAGAACGATCTATTCAAAGGCGAAAAGATTGTCTAACGTTTGAGTAGAGGAGATAAGAAAGTAAAAAATTACAGCTATGAACAAATAAAACATGGAAGCCGCACGCCATACTAAATTGCCTTTCAAAAATGGTCCTGAATTTTAGTTGACAAGTGTCACCCCCTCTTCAATGCGTCACGGTAATGAATTTCAATGTCAACCTATAAAAAATAAACCGCAATTAAAAAATAGTTGTGATTTTTCCATGAAAGTTTTGATTGGCTGTATTCTACTCGTATAAGCATTTGTCAAAGATTCGAACGTCGACATATGCGCGGTGTTAAGAAAAGCGCTAAGTCCTGCCCGTCTTGGCACAATTGAACAATTGTTTTTGGGGAATTTTTGAGCTGGCGTTAGACGTCCATGTTATTTATGGTCGCAGAATGACAGTAACGTAGTTACGTAATTTTTACACCACCTAGTTCTAGTTAGGTGGTGTAAAAATTGGGAACGGTATGATAATAATTATTTACTTTCTGTTGCCGCCATTCAAGAAGTATGTATGTATGTATGTAAATTCTTTATTTTACACAAAACATAGGTAAAAAATACACAGAACAATTCGATACAGGTACAAAGGCGACCTTATACCTGTAAGGGATCTCTTCCAGTTAACCTTTGAGCAAAAGAGAAAACTATAACATGAAACAGGAGATAGACAAACAATCATGTGTACAGTGGTCAACGTGATTTGAATTATATCAATATAAATAAAGTAGAAGTCGTTATACATTCATCTGCAATCAATATCATATAGGTATAATGTACACATCAAATCACATCATCAGCCTATCTCAGTCCACTGCTGGACGTCATCATCACATCAGCCGAAAGACGTCCACTGCTGAACATAGGCCTCCCCCAAAGATTGCCACAATGACCTGTCCTGCGCCACCCGCATCCAGCGGACTCCTGCGACCTGCGACTCCTGCTGGACGTAGGCCTCTCCTATTAACTATCCGTGAAGAACCACTCCCTATTTGTCACTATAAACACGGAACTGGCTCAGCAACGCCCCATCAAGCCATGCACTCCGTGAGGTGGTCTAACGGCAACTGCCTCCCACTCCTCAGGTCCTGACGTCTGCGCTTTTGACAGGTTTTAAAAACGTTAAAACATTACAATGCGTACAGGTGCATTAGGAGGTAAATGCCCATAATTGGCTATGTAAAGTTTTGTAATGGTATGTATATTATATTTTTTCCCCTCACTAGCTCGTAAAGTGCTCGTTTATCCTTTAATACGAACGTGTAAAAACGCATATTATTCACTTGTGTGGCAAAGTAATGATCTTGGTTTTGGAATAACAAAACGTAAAATGCTCATGGGAATTGTTCCATATTAATGATAATTAAATAATTTGTTTGAGAATTTAGTGTAAAATACAAACCTTTATATAATATGATGATTTTAACATATAAATCCTAAAATTCCATAAGTAACAATTGTTTTAGTGAATGATGATAAGATGACTAGATGCAATCACAAAACGCAGAAAATGTCAACGTCAAAATTGTCAAAGAATATTATAGGTTATAATCTTTATTTACCGACTCGAACACGCATAAAAATAGTAAACTAAACAACTTTCAGGGTGTTCTGTTATAATTTTGTAAAAATAATGAATGAGAATGATTTAATAATGCATTGGCGTTGGTGTGCAACTACAGGAATGTGTTAAAATCGTGCTGCGTTTACTTTTTCGTGGTAAGTTTACTGCGACAAAATCTTGCATTAAATACATGATGCATTTGGAAAATTATTATCACTAACGATGATCTATGATAATGATGATTGTAATGTGAACAAATAATTACCTTTTTTGAGTTTCCTCGCTATAGTGAGGGGAAAAGTTTTGTGTTACACACGGGTGCAAATGTATTTTACTTCTCGTATGTTAAAACACTCGCTGCTCAGGATTCTATTTTAGAACCACTCGCTTCGCTCGTGGTTCAACTATAGAATCCTTTCGCTTGCTCGTGTTTCAATTTCATACTCGCGGGTAAAATACAACTTTGCACCCTTGTATAACAAATAACTATTCCCTTATAGTCGTCGTCTTAAGGTTCAAGAAAATGCGGGTCTTTTATGTTTATGTCCTATAATTTGTTAATAATCTTTTATTAAGTGAGTAAGATGACATTTGTCCAGTTTTATAGATGAACAGAGGCTAATGTTTTCGTCTGCAACAATTACAATGAAATTGAAAAAAAATCAATGATTTGAGTGATATTGACGTTAACAGATTTTTTTTTCTATTTCACATCTCATCATCAGCCTATCTCAGTCCACTGCTGGACATCTTCATCACATCAGTCGAAAGACGTCCACTGCTGAACATAGGCCTCCCCCAAAGATTGCCACAATGACCTGTCCTGCGCCACCCGCATTCAGCGGACTCCTGCGACCTACGACTCCTGCTGGACGTAGGCCTCTCCAATTAACTATCCGTGAAGAACCACTCCCTATTCGTCACTATAAACACGGAACTGGCTGAGCTACGCACCACCAAGCCATGCACTCAGTAAGGTGGTCTAACGGCTGCCGCCTCCCACTCCTCAGGTCCTGACAGGCACAGGTCTGCGATTGAGACAGGTTTTAAAAACATCAAAACACTACAATGCGTACAGGTGCATTAGGAGGTAAATGCCTATAATTGGCTATGTAAAGTTTTCTAATGGTATGTATATTATATTTTTCCCTGATAGTCGTCGTCTTAAGGTTCAAGAAAATGCAGGTCTTTTATTTTTATGTCCTATAATTTGTTACCAATCGTTTATTAAGTGAGTGAGATGACATTTGGGCAGTTTTATGGATGAACAGAGGCTAACGCTTACGTCCGCAACAATTACAATGAAATTGAAAAAAAATCGATGACTTGAGTGATATTGACGTTAACAGATTTTTTTTTTCTATTTCATTGTATTGATTGGGGACGAATGCATTAAGCTCTATTCATCCATATACCTAACTGCACAAATGTAATTTCACTCACTTAAAAAAAGATAATTAACAATTTTTAAGAAATACAAATAAAAGAGCCGCATTTTCTTGAATCTTAAGACGACGGCTATCAGGGAAAAATGTAATATTCATACCTTCGGAAAACTTTACATACCCAATTACGTTGGGCAAGCGGATTGGCGATCGCAGTAATGTGTCCACTATGATGTATCAGTGCTGCCATCATCGATTTTCTATCAAAAAATGGACAGTGACACTTCAATCCCTCAGTCGATCGACTCTTACTTCGATACCCTCGGGAAGAGTTGGGGTGGTGACAAATTCCTCTACTTTTATATTGCGGTACAATGTATAGCAATATAAAAGTATACTACATACTTGAAGATTAATAGTTAGAAAAGCAAAAATATGCAAAACAACACAATACAAAACAAATAATAAATTTACGGCTTTGAAAGAGATTAACAAAAGGCGGCCTTATCGCTATATGTGCAAAAACTAGGAAAGGTTTATAATTATGACAAAGGGATTAAGTTGAAGGATAAATATACGAGTATTCATACACTTTTTCACCTTATGCGGTGTAGTGAGGTAAGAAAGTGGATATATTGTCTTTGTGTTCGACTGGACTATCACCAACCGCATGAACTTATCAACAGAATTTTTCCTATAATTCACGTGACTTACGAAAGTGCTTTTTTAAAAGCTTTTTTTAGCAGAATGGTGCCAAGAACCAAGAAGATATGCATTATGCAGAGCCAAAGGAATGCCTAAGTACTTCAGTTTACTTGAACTTAGATAACTTCATGATTTACCAATACCTTGCGATATCACCTGGAAAATAAACCTGAATATTTACGATTCGAAAACCTTGATGATGTGAAGGGTCCACGGAAAAAACAGTGCCTAAAAAAATCAGGGCAAATTCACACCTTATTCTGTTAAAAGTGAGGTGATTTTTCCTTCTGTAATTTGAATGGACTAGACATGTTCTTTTCGTGGACCCTTCGTGTATAGCTAAGAAGAGAGTCAGGTGGAAATTAAAAACCACCCCACGCAAGTCACCGGTAAAGTTTCATGCACAAAGATGTATTTAACGCAGTCGCTGCATTACGGGAAGCATTTGATCGTATTGGAATGGTGAGATGTGAGTTTAGTCTGCAACTCTTTCTTCGACATTTGCGATAATGATAAAGAGGGTAGTTTCTCACCTACCGCCACAACCCGCGCGGTGTTCTCGATCGAGGCTTCCTCGCGCAGCCATGGTGTTGGCTCTTGATGAAAACATGTTGAGTCTGCTTTTTTATGGAATAGGAGGCAAGCTAGCAGATGTAGGTATCGCCTGATGGTAAACGTACACCTTCGCCCATGAACACGCGCGACGGTGGTATTACAAGTTCGTTGTCGACCTTTAAGATGAGAATACGCTGTTTTCATGAAACCTTCAAGGTTTGAAGATCGTAACGATCCGGAAACACCGCAGGCGGCCAATCATTCCAGAGTTTAGCTGTGCGAGGCAACCAACGTCCGGGATGGAAAAAAACACAAATGTAAATATTTAATAAACGTGAGTATACCGCCATACAGGGTGAACGATATGAAGTGTTACCAAGTAGAATTTATTAAGTCTGGTGTCAAAGTAATAGCGGCTTATTATCGGAAATATGTTTTGGACACCGCATTGAAGTCAAACATAAGAACGAGACTGAGATCGGCTTAAAAAGCTCTTAAGGACCAAAAATGGCTGATAATGGAATTTCACGTGTCATTTCTCCAGTACAGTGAGTTCTGGACTTTTTATCTGGTATATTTTGAAGTGAAAGGTGAGAACAATTTAACATGCAATGAAGGAAGTGATCCGTATTTCACTGGCACATATCACTACCACTGGATCACAAACGTGCTGAGAGCAAATATGTTTTTACCATTTGAAGACCATTCAAGGCAAAAGATAGTCATATTGACTAAAAGGAAATTTAATCACAAAACGTAATCTTTTTTCTCTTCTTTTTTCTTATTATAGTAATCATCATCATCATCAGCCAATTGACGTCCACTGCTGGACATAGGCCTCCCCCAGAGAGACCCACAAAGACCGGTCGTGAGCTGTTCGCATCCATTGGACACCCGCAACCCATTATAGTACCTAATAAATTGTTGCAACTAAAAAATGGCAGTCCTTTGAAATTGGTAACACTTCACATCGTTCACCCTGTAAATATAATAGTAATAGAGAACAGCTTATTGTCTCCAAGGTTCTCTTTTTAGGAAGTTGCAAACCACAGTTGCGATTCAGTCCACGTGCCCAACGTACGGAAACGGGTCGTATTTGCTGTATACAGAGCCGGCACGTGACGTTCCTGTGCGTGACGTCACAGTTTCTCCGATAGATCCTCGTCTCGATAGTTTAGGGTGCGGCTCCACTGACGCGGAGAAGAGCGGAGTTGTGCAAAATTGACCAATTACATTCTTCAATTACTAGTACATTGTGCAGCATGGGAGGTAAGTACGGAATTACTAAGGAGAGTGTTAGAAGCCCGACGCCGTTAGTTGTCATATACCAAAGAAAAACGACCAAGATCACCTAACGTCCGAGGTGGGGATCGAACCCACATACTCAGCTTTCGTGGCTGATGCCTGTACCCCTCGGCCACTCGGTTTCGCCACCGGTCAATTTTCTCGGGTATATGCAATCCCTTACAAGGCTAGCCTTTGACCATTCTCTAAGGGCAAGCAATACCTGCACCTCCTATTAGAATACTTTACAGTTTTCTAGAATAGCTTTTCAGTTTTCAACATTCTTCAAATTCTAAATTCTAAACACTGTGATGCGGTTTCATTGGCCGAGCTCCCACAGCTCCGCTCCGCTCCGCGTCAGTGGAGCCGCACCCTTAATCTGAGTTTAGTCTAACAGGATGGCTGACTAACTGCTTAATTAAAGAACCGTTTTTGACAGACTATCTTACCACCACTCCTAACTTGATTTCAAAGTCTGAGGACTCTTTATTCAAATTAGAATAGCAACAAACTCTTTTGAATGGTCTAAGTTACACAATAAATCGGAAGAAATTTGGCGGTACTTGGTTTTTTTTTTTCAAATGATCATGTACATCTTACAACTAACATGCATTAAAAAAAACAAAACCTGAAATAGATTTTAATTAAATTGAAATATAATAATAATAACAACACCCGACCCGACCAACGAGTGGCCGAGTTGTTTAACCATCAAAATAAATTTATACAGGGTGTTAGGTCAGCGGTGTCGGAGCTTTTAAAGGCTTAAACTACAATTAATTTCATCGATAAATTAATTATTTTTGTGCCAAAGATAATTAAATGGCGGCAATTTTAAAATTTCAAACTAACGAATACGAGTTCATCAGGTATTTCTGTAATTATACGTTTGTTATCGGTCATATCTTTACAAAAAAAATCTCGTTAGAGAGCTTATTAGATAAGCAAACTAACTGAGCTAATCATTTGACTCAACTATTTCAAAAACAAGGCCAAAAAATATTAAAAATGAAAAATAGTAACAAATTCACCTTCATTTTTCAATTAATTTAAATTTGCATGAAAACCAGGTCGTTAAGATAGGTTTTTGGTATTGTTATTTCTTAGTACAGGATGTAAACTAAAAAATAACACCATAACTACAGTTATACCTTATGTACTTTAGGAATTACAAGTGCTCAAACATGCACCAAAACAGCTGCATTTAGCGTTCTCGATGCAAAATCCATAAACAAATGCTGACTAGTGAAGTGGCCGCCTTCCATCCATCCAGTGCATGTTTGAGCACTTGTAATTTCTTTTTATAGGACCGATAACAAACGTATAATTCCAGAAATAACTCGTGCACCCGTATTCGTTTGTTTGAAATTTTAAAATTGCCGCCTTTTAATTATAGTTGGCACAAAAAAAATTGCATGGTAATTAATTTATCGATGAAATTGATTGTAGTTTAAGCCCTTAAAAGATCCGACACCATCAATCGACAATCGTTTAAGTTGTTCCACTAAATATGTAAATTGGTTAAGTATCCATATTTATTGAATACACTTTTCAGTTCTCATCAGTTTCGATGGCAGCGGTCTTGCAACTCTAGCTGCAAAATCAATAACCTTTTCACATTCCCAATGAAACAATAAGAAAAGTACATAAAACAAACAACAGGTAACTCGAACATTCGAGTAGAAAATCTTTATGAATCGCGTCCTAGTTAAATAGAACTACGCAATCGTCTCCACCATCAGTTCCAAAGCTATAAAAAGTCTCCCGTGCGGAAAACTGTTTTTTTTCCGACATTGTCATAACTGTCGATGGCAGGCTGTTATCGGCCGTGACGTCACAGGCACGTGATAAGCGAACAAGTGGACGGAGCAGCGGCCCTACCGCGAACTTCGAAATTCGCAAATTTCGAGGATTTGTCTCTCTCACTCTAATGACACCGGCGTTGGAGTCATCATCATCATCATCAGCCTATGATAATCCACTACTGGACGTAGACTCCTATTAACTATGCGTATAGACGCATTACTAGGAGGTAAATGCCCATAATCGCCACGCTAGGCAAGCGGATTGGCGATCGCAGTAATGTGTCCACTATGATGACGCTGCTGCTCATCATCAGTCTTTAATCAAATATGGTCAGTGACACTTCAATCCCTTAGTCGACTCTTACGACACCCGCAGGAGGAGTTGGGGTGGTGACAAATGTATTCTTTCTGCCGTCACCACACGGCGTTGTAGTGACAGTGAAAAATCCTCGAAATTTATGAATTTTGTAGTTTCAGCGGTAGTAGGCCTGGCTACAGTACCCCTACCATAAGCCTCCTCCTACTTCCTCCCGCGGACGGTCCGTCTGTGGAATGAGCCGATGTTTTCCCGTTGGACTACAGTATGGGGTTCTTCAAAAGAGGAGTGTACAAGTTCTTATTGGGTCGGCAAAGCGCATGTGACACCCCTGGGGTTGCAGGCGCCCATAGGCTACGGTGACTGCTTTCCATCAGGCGGGCCGTATGCTTGTTTGCCACCGACGTAGTATATATAAAAAAAAAGCTGCCGCTGTGTCATTAACGCGTGTATACATCTCGCTCGCCTTTGCGTATTGGCACGAGCGAGCCGGATATAAAGTAGTTGCGCGTTAATAAAACCGCGGCAGCTCATGGCAGGGACCGGAACCGTTATTTTACAAAAATTTCGAAATAGCCCAATATTTTAAAATGTTTTATACTCTTTATGTACTACTCAATATTTATTGTAGTTTACAATATCATAGTTTTAAATGACTCCATTAACTTAGAATTTATATACCGAAGAACGAAAAAAGAACCGTTCTTTTTGTATGGATAAAATACCATATCATAAATTACTCCATTAACTTAGATTTTATATACAAAAGAACGAAAAAAGAACCGTTCTTTTTGTATGGATAAAATACCATATCATAAATTATTCCATTAACTTAGAATTTACATACCGAAGAACGAAAAAAGAACCGTTCTTTTTGTATGGATAAAATACCGGTTCCAGTCCCTGGCTCCTGGTATAGTTCGGAAAATATTATTTAACCGACTCTTACCTCACTTACGACCTTTTGTTTTGCGTCATTAACAATAGAAAAGTGCTCGACTGATTGTCTAGTAAGTGTTAACGCAAAACAAAAGGTCGTAAGTAAGATAACAGTCACTCAAATTATATTTCTCGAACTATACACATGGTACAGTTGCCATACAATAAGGTGGCAAGTAAATATAATACGTTAGATTTTACAGGTGTAGTGAGAAATTACTTGCCTTCGGAAACGTTCGTAAACACATGCTGTTTCAGGCAGTGTCACCGAGTCTGACTGAAGTAGCATGACAGCTATTACAGTCAGTCTCAGTGAGATAGACTGAAACAGCATGACGTTGACGAACGTTTCCGAAGGCAGGTCATTTCTCACTACATCTGTACTCGATACGTAAAGCAGACCATCACACTCTCTACAATAAGTTAGTACGAGCGCGATAGAATGCTTTACGTATCGAGTATCTAACTTAACCGATACTTGCAAAGTCATGGTACGGCTACAGATAGACTTGGCAAAGGAAACTTAAGAATATTGAATTTCATTGAATAGCTAGTTTGTGGAAATCTTTTTCCCTTGTTAGCAGTTCCATAATATTGGATTGCGCAACGTTCAAGGTTTTGCTGGGAACACACAGAACACGGGCCGAATTTTGTGAGTCTAGCTGTTGGTCTTATAAAATCAAAGACTTAAAAAAAATATCATCATCAGCCTATGATAGTCCACAGCTGGACGTAAGCCTCTCCTATTAACTATGTGTATAGACGCAGACGCATTAGGAGGTAAATGCCCATAATCGCCACGCTGGGCAAGCGGATTGGCGATCGCAGTAATGTGTCCACTATGATGACGCTGCTGCCCATCATCAATCTTTTGTCAAATAATGGTCAGTGACACTTCAATCTCTTAGTCGACTTTTACGACACCCGCAGGAGGAGTTGGGGTGGTGACAAATGTATTCTCACTGCCGTCAGCACACGGCCAAAAACAAAATGTAAATTCTTTATTTTACACAAAACACAGGTAAAAATACACATATTTACAACAATTTAGACAGGTAGAAAAGCGAACTTATCCCTGTAAGGAATCTCTTCCAGTTAACCTTTGAGTAAAGGAGTTACCTAAAATTTATACGTATATTTAAAGCGGTAAGATCCGCTTTTTGGTAACTTTAGTGTAGAAGTGTTTTAAGCCATTGGCCTGGCAAATCATAAATGTTGCTATATACTTGCACTGTATTGCTATAGGGCCATTTGCACATTATCGGGTTAGGGCCCTAATACGAGGTTAAGCGGTTAGTATTGTCAGAAATGTATGGACTTAACTATTTAAACCGATGTTAGTTGCTTAGTCTTGAAATCGTGCAAGGTAGCCTTACCTAGCTCATGAGCACACGGATTTTAGAGAGCATGATTATGTAGTCGCCATTTTTTAACCGACTTCAGAAAAAGGTTCTCAATTCGAGTGATTTTTTTTGTTGTATGTAGGTATGTTACTCGATATCTTCGAGAATTGTGAAACGATTTTAAATACTTTTTTGTGATCGAACGTGTTTAACCCCGAGAGGGTCCCGTTGGCACCAAATTGCGGTCTGATGATGGGATCTTGGAGAAATCGAGGGATCTCTTCAAATGTTATAGGTACATGTACCTATGGCGCTTTTGGTAATTTTCATTCATTTAAAATAATTTGCATTCAGAAAGTAGGATTTGAGGAAACCAATGATGGAAACAAATCGGGGATCTTGGAGAAATCGGTTGAAGTTGGTTTTTTAATATTTTTAATTTGGTGCTTATTGCAATAACGGTTGTAATTCAAAAAGAGCTGGCAATATCACTTTCGAAACCGCGACAATTAAAAATATTGACTGTAATCACAAAAAAACCGACTTCAACCGATTAATCCAAGATCCCATCATCACACCCCGACTTAATACTAACGGGATTATATCTGAGTTATACCCGTTCGACTTAAAAAACAAATAAAGGTCGGTTCACGATTCTCGGAGCTATCGTATAACATTAGATACAAATAACCGGCCAAAAGCATGTCGTTCCATGCTCAGTGTGGGGTTCCGTAGTTATTCAAAAACGGCTGGGCCGATTATGTTCGAAATAGTTTTATTTTAAAGTATTCTATAAGCACTATCCATGAATTTTTTCATATTTTTTGGACCTACGGATCAAAAGTTAGATTTTTTTTTCTTCTGGACCGATTATCTCCGAAAATATTGACTTTAGAAAAAAACTTTCTTTCAATACCCTTTTTTTTAAGAGACCTATTCAATGATACCCAACACTATAGGATTACAGCAAATAAAAAAATCATCCCCACTTCACCAGTTGGGAAGGTACTGAAAAAAAAATTCTAGTTTTTACTGTACCACTTTGTTAACATGATTAATATAGTATACCTGTACCAAATTACAGATTTCTAATACCTATTAACGGTCACTGAACTATGCTGCGGACAGACGGACAGCCGGACATTGCGAAACTATTAGGATTCCGTTTTTGCCATATAAAAAGTGACAGCCGTGATGACAACTGTATCCCCGGTTTTAAAATCTATTTAAATTATATTTCTATGAATATAACAAGACAACACTAGCTTTCTTAGCTCAGTTTGTTAACAAGTTTACAGAAAAATAACAATAATTGATTTTTGCAGTGCGAAAAGTATTAAAATTTGAAATATTTGATCTGTCATAGGTATGTTGTGACTCTACCAATCAACCAAGTTACTGTGATAACTCTACCGTTTTCCCTTCTACAATTTTCATCTGGCGGTGGCCCTCGATTTCTTACTGCTTGCTACCTATCGAGGGATCATTTCCGACCAGGTGGGCGGCTGAAAACGCTGCCTGCATGCGGCCAGTGAAGATACTCCAAAATGACAGTGCCAATTAATGTTGTCAGTGCTGTCACCAATTTCGTAAACATTGAAATCTTGTGAACTTTACAATTAGTTTTTGTAGGTAATTTATGCTCGTGTTCTTTCCTATGCTAATTTTATGGTTTGTTCTTTGTGTTCTTTCTTGTTTTAGTTTTTATGCCTTCGCAACCCTACCAAAATCCGCCGGAGTTGTTGTGTTGTCACATCTGCGCCGATAACAAACAATATAAGGGACGGAGGGGGCTCGCTATCCATACCGCCTACCGGCATGGCACTCGTTTGGCTACCGACCCCCCGCTGCCCAGTGCTTCCCAACCAGCTCCTGGCTCCTCGGGCTTTGACACTTCGGCAAATTGTACTTCATCAACCGAAATTTCACTGGAGAAAAGGTTAGGGTTGTTAAAGGCTCATACACCAATAGTAAAGAGAATACCCCGTGGTGCACGTCTCAGCGTCGCACGTTGCCTCACCGAGTGCATAGCCAAAGTCGTCAGGGAGAATTCCACTCAAGCTTGGGAGCGCCTGCTCACTTTGCCTTATGCAGTTTTACACGCAGATAAATCAAATAAAGCTTCGCTTACTTCACAAATTAAGAACAACACAGTTTATTTCTACAATCTACCTGCAATTCCCCAATTACATGAAAATCATAACCGCACTCCTTCAAATTCAATTGCTAATAAAATAAAATTGATTGAAAGTAAAATTTCGGATGGTGATGTAAGTGGAGCTGCGCGTCTCCTTTTTTCTCATGACGACTTGGCTGCACACTCGGACGCTACCTATACCGCCCTAGCAGAAAAACACCCGGTTCCTTGCTCCTCCTCGATACTGCCAGATCCCCCCGCTGTTGACGATCCCTCAATCCATGTGGACGAAGACGTGTTGCTTCGCGCAATAGCTTCTTTTCCAAGTGGCTCTGCCGGTGGGATCGATGGGTTATCCCCCAGCACATAAAAGATTTAACCACAACATCATTGGGCGACGCCAAATCAGATTTAATCAAAGAACTTACGAGTTTAGTAAATTTAATGCTGTCAGGCCGCGTCAATACAGGAATCGTCCCTATTCTGTTCGGCGCTAACCTTGTAGCCCTGGCAAAAAAAGATGGAGGGATCCGCCCAATAGCAGTGGGTTGTACTTACAGGCGCTTGGCTTCAAAGCTCTGCTGTAAGAAATTCAATGGAAAACTAACGGACATTTTCAAGCCACGGCAGCTGGGCTTTGGAGTAAAGGGTGGATGTGAGGCAGCAGTGCACGCTGCGCGCACGTTTCTGAATCGTCCGGACTACGAAGTTTTTATTAAATTAGATGTCAAAAACGCTTTTAATTCGGTCGACCGCGGTGCTCTGTTAGCTGAGGTCAAAAGAGAACTGCCACACCTCTATAAATACATTTGGCAATGCTACGGAGCACCATCAAAATTATTTTTTGGAAACAAAATTATTAATTCGAGCACGGGCTGTCAACAGGGGGATCCGCTTGGGCCCGCAATTTTCAGCTTAGCCATTCACCCCATAATCACGAGTTTACAGTCAAAATTCAATTTGTGGTACCTGGACGACGGATCCCTCGGCGGAGACGCATTAACCGTCCTACATGATTTACAATCTGTCATTGATAAATTTTCCAAAATTGGTCTTTCTTTAAAGGACCCCGGGCCTAAAGTATGGAAAATGTGGTTTCAGTCAAATCTTCTGAAATTTTGATATGGTATAGATTTCAGTGCTCTGAACGTTTTATATCTTTAACTAACCAGCATTATCACAAAAAAGTTTCAAACTAATGTCAATTGTTTAAATAAATAGACCCGAAGTAGAACTAAGTACTACTTTGTTATCTGGTACAAAATCGAGCAGAACATGGAAAGGGACCCGGAAACCGTGGTAGCACCCATAGAGTTTTTTGTTCAGGGCCCTGAAATCTATAACATATCAAAATTTCAGAAGATTTGACTGAAACCACATTTTCCATACTTTAGGCCCGGGGTCCTTTTACTAAATGTGAAATATTTATACCGGAACACGTTCCAACTAACACAAAAATAGACATTTTAACAAATTTTAACACTATTTTGCCAAACATTTCCGTCCATTCCAAATCGTCTCTCACCCTTTTAGGTTCACCAATTTTTGATGAGTCAATTACTCCCGTTATTACCTGCAAATTAAACTTATTTAATAGCACTTCAGACCTTCTTTTTCAAATAAATCCCCATATGGCCCTTTTTATTATCCGGTTTTGTCTTTTTACTCCTAAATTCATGTACCTACTTCGCAGTTGTCCAATCTGGAAATTTCTATCAATCCTGGCTTCCATAGACTCCTCTCTTCAGGTAACTCTTTCTAAAATTCTTAACATCCATTTTGATACTAGGGCGTGGACTCAAGCGGTTCTTCCTATTAGGCTTGGTGGACTGGGTGTTCGCACCTCGGCAAGGTCAGCTCTGCCTGCTTTCCTGGCCTCTGTATATGGTTCGCTGTCTCTCATGGGTATTATCTTAAACCTTCCCCAGATACCTGACGATGAGATAGCGAACCTGAAGGAGGCTAGAGACGCGTGGTGTGAGTCTTGTCCAGGTGCGGACATTCCAGTCCATCGTCACATACAGCGGGACTGGGACTCCCCTCGCCTAAAAATCGTTCATACCGAGCTTCTCGAGGAAAGTCCGGACGACTCAGAGCGTGCCCGTCTCCATGCGGTCTCTGCCCCAGAATCGGGCCATTGGCTAAGAGCCCTCCCATCGAGACAGATCGGCACCGTTTTGGACCCAAGTACCTTGAGGATAGCAGTTTGAGGCTTGGGTCCAAAATGTGTGTCGCCCATACGTGCGCCTGCGGTAGGAATGTCGATCAGCTGGGTCGACATGGCCTTTCTTGTGTTAGAAGCGCAGGCCGCCTGTATCGCCACGGTACCATCAACGATCTGGTCCGTCGCTCGCTTGCTACCGCCTCTGTGCCTGCAGTACTTGAACCCACGGGCATGTTGAGAGACGATGGCAAGCGACCCGACGGGGCCACGTTGGTTCCGTGGAGACTGGCAAGGGTTCTGGTGTGGGACGCAACGTGCGTGGATACTTTCGCACAGTCCCACATCCAAGTAACCCGAACACAGGCCGGCGCTGCCGCGGACCAGGCCCAGGTACTCAAGCGCCGTAAATACTCGTCCTTAGTCAAGGACTACGAGTTTGCGGCGCTCGCAGTGGAGACGCTGGGCCCGTGGTCTGCGGACATGAAGGCTTTCGTAAGGGCCCTGTCGACGCGGCTGATCGAGAGCACGGGAGAGAAACGTGCTGGCGCGGATTTCTCTCAACGTATCGCCTTGGCAATACAGAGAGGGAATGCCGCCAGCATAATTGGTTCCATGCCGCAGGCGGACTTATTGGAGGGGGTTTTCTTTTTATAGGTATTCGTATATATATATGTGTATTTTGATAGTTTTATTTAGTTTTAGTTTATTTATAATTTTATTCTTATTTAGCCCCGGCTATACTCTTTGTATAATATTAATTATTTAAATAAACATTCAATTCTCGGTAAAAGAACCATTTTGGAAGTCGGAAAGAAAATGTACCTTCAAATGAAAAGGGCTTAAAAAATAATCCATGAACGCAGATGTTACCTTTAGATTATTATGGCCAAGTCAGCTATAAATAAAACAGGATAAAAAAGCGAAAACAAAAATTCTGAAGCGAACGTTTAAAAACAGTCGAATTCAGGTTTTGCAGTTAAAATATTTTATTTATGTAAAACCGTTGAACTTATGAAATGTACCAAAATGAATTCCTTTTATTTAAGCCCGCGAGGCTGTCGGGCTGATATACGGCCGGCTCGCCGATGAATGTACCCAGAAACAACATAATTTCATATTTGCGTCACTCCGTTAGTGTACAGTTGGCAACAATGGGATATTTGAGCATTCCTCTAAAATTTTTGAATTGTAAATATACCTCGATATTTTTCTAGCAAGAACGAGAGAACAAAATTGAACATCGACATAACTGTTATCGATGAGTCACTATAAAGAGGTTTATAAATAAATTAAAAATAAATAAATAATGTGCCGTAATTTAGAAGAAAATTATAAAATTATTAATATTTTGAAAAACGCACAGAACTAAGATGACAAAGAACGATTGACAACGATTAAAAGCATAACCAAAAACGAAACGCCAGTGTGTGCGTAAATTTGTCTATGTGTGGTCAGGAATAGGGTTGCCTGTTACAACAGACCAATTATCTATCGATGTCCGACTGTTTTATCGACAACATGTAGCTATCATAGATATTCATTATCTTAGTTATTTTGCTATTAGGTTTAATCTTTAGTATGCGTTAGCGTCAAGCAATTCAAACAAGTTTTAACTTTGACGGCTATTTCATAAAGTCAATTGTACTGGAACAGATCTGCTGTACTAAGCATACGAAAAGCTAAATTTTGAACAGCTGTCAAAACGAACACAATAATAGTATAATGTGAATTAAGGGTATTGAATAAGAAATTGCGAACGAGTGTGAACTTAAGCCTCTGGCGTAAGGTAAGGTATTTTGAGGATTTTCTCTGTCACTCTAACGAAGGCGTCAATAGAGTCAGAGAGACAAATCCTCGAAATTTACGAATTTCGTTATAACGGTAGGGCGGCTGTTCCGTCCAAATTCCCTAGTATTACCCTCTACAAATTTTTATTTCCCCGTTTGCCATGAGATTCTGGTCCACCTATACTTACATACAATGTTTTTCATCACATTTGCGAGGAAATAAATTAATATAGTTACTTGCTCTCCACGTTGGCCCAACATGGGCTAATATACGAAATGCAACTATACAAATACAACAGAACGAGATGGGTAAGATTTTTGTTACTATTGATATGCCTAAAACGTCGCTCTAGACTCTACATCCGATGTAAGTTCTGTTTTAAAAATAACAGAATCGGAATCGAAGCGGATGTCTAATATAAAATGGAAGTTCCGCCCAAAGTTAACCAGAAGCAGAGAACGTGGCGAGAGTTTCCTGGTTGAAACACTCGCCACGTTCAGGATTCAATTTTAGAACAACTCACTTCGCTCGTCCAATAATAGAATCCCTTCTCTCGATCATGTTGCCAAACGCAGGTAAAAAACAAATGTATGTGTACCCTCGTTTAACAAATAACCATTAAACTTTATAAGAGAAACTATTCTTGCATACACGGTGTTTTTTATTTCCGTTAAATTGGACAGGTTACATGGGAAAAACAGAAGTCACTGGAGAGGAGTTATTACTGGAGAGGTCGGGAAATAAGGGCTAAGCGTGCTGCAAATAAATGGATAAAAAGACTAAAAAGCCGCAAGCAAATACTAATGACACTTCTATGACGTCATACGTTAAGTTAAAGAAAGAAAAGTATAGTTTGACAGTACGGTATTCTTTTCTATGACTGTCAAAATATAAGGAAAAAGTTTTGTGTTTCAGATGATTATACATTAATGAGACACATGTTCAGATTAATATGACAGGGTATATGTACACATATTTTTGATTGGTGAATCTGTTCAGATGCATATGTACTTTTCTATGCTCATATATTTATGAACTCGACTGTACCTACTGATACATAAATACGTATTCGGCCTGAAAACCCTCGTATCCCGGCTTCCGCAGTAATGTACTACTTATTCTTATTAATTCAATAGCAGTAAGAATTAAGCCACTAGTTTCTAAGAGAAATTAATTATATTTAAACTAGATAACTTCACTTAAATCTAACGGAAAAAACACACTAGTATAACACAAAAAAAAACACAAAACATAATAAGGTCCTTTAAGTTATTTAAATACACATTTGTGTTCAAAATCTAGTATCATGACAGCATTGTAAGAAATAGACTGATTGGGTACGTTTATCGAACAAATATCGATATTGGTAGTTTAATATTTAGTCGAGCTCTAGCGTAGCGTAACAATTTATATTTTTACACAAAATATCCTTTAATATTAACTATTGTGATAAATTATTAGCTCACAGTGATAGAATAACTAACAATTAATGCTACAATTTGATAATTCACACAATTAATGCTACTAAATAGACAAAATATCGTTTGAAAACAATCAACCGGCACATCATATTTACCTGTGAAACGAGTGTTTGTCGTTATTTCTGTAGTGGGAAACAAGGCAATCATTTACACAACACGACACCATATTGATTTCATGATCTGTATAAATTCCTTCTTATAAGTTTTAATTATAAAATCACTTTTAAAATATCAATCTCCGTCGACCAGGCTGATACGGCTGATATGTCACTTCGAAAGTGGTTATGCTTTTGGGATTGTTGTCTATCTTTTTCGCACTCGTGCAATACTCATATAACTGGTGGCTTCCCTTTCACACGCTTCCTTTCTCTATTAAGCGCTAGCGCGGATTCTAACTTTATGGAAAAACGTGATTAAAAAAAACTGTCACATATTGGACTAAGGTAAATAGGGTTCAAACTCTTCCAATTAGTCTCCTTTACCACCTCCAGAAATTCCTACATCGTTATCCCAAACACCCTGTATGTTGTATTTAGAACCCATCGAAAGGACGAAGACTAATAAAAGGTACTCTAATGCCGTAGGAAATAATTTATATGAAGTAGATATTTAAAACAAAGCCTAGATGTGTCCTGTACTTCTTGGATACCTGAATTTACGAAGTTATATATTACGAAATTTTGTTAATCTCTTTTTCCTAATATTGTCTTCGGTTACCGCGAGGATTACACATGAAATAAAACTATGAAAACGGATAAACTCGCGTATATTAACTAACTTTAACTTCATTCCGACGTTTCGAACACTTTACAGGGTTCGTGGTCTGCGGATGACTGACAATGGGGGAAATTTGATAAATCTACCTCCATCAAAATAAGAAGGATAAGTAAAAACTACCCACCAAAGAAAAATATACTAAATCACAGACAATACATTTTAAGGGTGCATACGGCTTTGTACATACTAGCAAATTAAGCTAGAAAAATATCTAGATATAATTATAACTAACGGGAGATTCGAGTTATATTAAAATATGTCTGAAGAGAATCCTCCTCTTAGTCCCGGATCTCCTATTCTACACATACTCCCTATACTCTCTGTATATCGTCGGTAGAAAACAAAAAAAGTAAACAAACCCAATAACTTGCATTATTTCATAATCACGCACTTTTAGAACACAATTCAGAAATAGTAGTTGTAAGCACTTACACTATCTAGCACCGGTACGTATTAAAAAAAAAAAACATTCAAAAAGTGAGACGACGTACACTACACCTTTGAGGATTTAGTAATGGAGTCGGCTTCATATCGTTTCCCCTCTGCCAAAGACTTTGGCCAAGAATTTGTACATTGACCAAACCTGTTTATAAAAACTATTTCATTAATCGATTCTTCGCAGTCTTGTAATCGTTATGTACCCGTAACAAGCTCCGTCAAAATGCCTGTATGTGCTATGTATGGATTCAAAACTCGTTCAAATACATCATGTATACAAAATTTGAGATACCATTTCATATCTTGCCTTTATTTGTGTATATTACAACATTTTATTACATAAAATTGTTCAAGAAAATCAAGTACCAGGGAATCGATAGCAAAATCGGTTTCAAAAATATCGCACACAATTCGTATTTTCATTTTTGACTGATGGAGAAAGTTTGACATTTATTGTATTCTCGTATTTAAGGTTAATAAGGTCTACCCATCTTTAAATTTTGTAGGAAATATCAGACTTAGTGAATCAAGTAAGACAGAAGACTCTGTCTTGGTCTAATGTTAAGCTTATATGTAAGCCAATAAGGTTGAATATTTATTGCGCTTATTTGGAATACGTATTACGCGCGAAAATACATAGTGATGTGAACGTTACTCTTTATAACACAATGTCGAGAGTAGGTATAAAATGTCGAGATACGGACACTTGTGTTTACGTATATTAGTGTTCTCACAGTAAGTAACTAAAAACACAGTCTTATCGAATTCAATAACTTCATTTTTACAAGTGCTACTTAACGCTAGTTGGACCTATATTATAAATTGTATTTAGGTACTTACTAAAATATCACTAAGGAATATCAATATCACCGGCTTTATTGCAAAAACTTGTATGTATACGCACCTATGCACCTTGTACCTACGCACTTGTATTCAAATTGTATCCTTACGAGTATTCACAATTAAGCCTCAGTGAGTTTTACCCCAGCTAACTAAAACTTTCTTACTACAACAAAATAAATAATACTCGTATGTACACTCGTATGGACATACACTGTTTTCTTTCACAACCGCTGATTAATATTATTTATTAAATATTGTAATTGATTTACGGATTTCGAAATGCACGTGATTGACCGAGTCTTTCCTTACAGTTACAGCCTTCGTAGTCAAAGATCGCGATAAACGAAAACATAATCAATTGAAGTAGTTTAATGGCAAGACATTCAGGCGGTTTTGTATTAAAATTGGTTGATTAATTAATAACTTTTACTAATTGTCTGTTTACTTTTATTTAAATACTCAAAACAACAATATATAGTACCAAGGTGCACGTCAATCTATGACGTTTAGAAAAATATATCGATACGATAATCTTCAGACACTTGAAAGCCATATTAATCGGTTCGATTACACCTACGTCGATAGTTTGAAATTGTGTCCGCATAGAAATTTTACTGTATTAGTGTGATAATTTAACTTAGTGTTGTGGTATTGTGTAAGTGTGCGTGAGTAGTAACGAGAAGAAGAAATGCATTTGTAGTTAGATCGTTTACATGTGTGCTACCTCGTCCCCCTCGGAAATTGGCAGAATGTTTTGTTAGGAAAGTTATAGCGATACCGTCTCCCCATACTAAATCCTCAAAGACACTACACAGTCAATTCAATACAATTTTTAATTTTGACTTCGAAATTTGGGAGCTGAAATTCGTGATTTATGGTTTTGAGATGATCGTATACGATTTCTAAATACTTTTCAACAACAGATTCGACAGTAATTTGTAGGCAAGACAGGTGGAAAAATGAACAACCTGTTCGCTGAGAGCCGAGAAATTCGAACAGTGACCGAGTGAACGAAATCTGAGGACGTGGGTTCGAATCCCTCTTCAGACGTCTCAGTCTTTATCACTAGTATAGAGGGGGCTTTCTAGCCAACACAGCCACAAGTTAACAATTAGCAAGCTGAAGTGGCAATGGGCAGGCCGCATTGCACGCAGAGCTGTCGCACCGCACCAATCATATGTTATTCCTACGTACTTGGCCTGTTGTTTGACGAGCTATAAAGGAGGCCTATGTGATACGTTACGTCTTTGGACTAAAATGATGATAATTATTCAGACAGCCACTAGCAAGATCCCGTACATGCTAAAATGAATATCGCCTTATCGAGCTCAACTGTACATTTTGTAAGTGAAAAATATACGTTTTTCAAAGTGCTGTGCATTTTCTGTTTTTCAATTCATATGCAAGTGAGGCAAGTGTCGGAATTTAAAATGTTTCCTCTCCGAGTCGAGTTTCATATTCATGCGACACGCTGATGCGTTAAATCAGAACTGTGTTACTAAAATATTTAAATTGTAAATATAATAATTGAAAAAAAAATCATTTAATCCCAACTTGATCCTGAAATTGTCGATCCCACAGTGCCTAAGGACTTATGCGGGAATAACACCACGTTATTCGCCGCATATCGGTTGCCTGGCAATCTCATACTTTGATTCGGCGACCGCATTAGGGAAATGACACTTTACGAGTAGGTGGTTCCTTTTAAAAACGTTCTACATTTTTGTCTCCATAAACACAACGACAATTTCAATTTTTTTTTTTAATTTAATGATAAATACGGGAAATCCCAATACAACCCACATTAAAAGAAAATAAATAATTTGAATAAAAAATCGTAATTACCATGTTTGCATTATATTCGTTGACCGAGAGTGTAATAATATAACGGATTAAACCTAAACTAAACTCTATTTCTCTTTTTTCAGAAACCAACTAAAAGCAAATCTCCTTTGAAATATGCTCAGCAAAGCAGCTTGAAAGATCCTAATGAAAAATGTCCGGAAGACTTGAAAATCAAATCAGCGAAGCCGTAGCGGTACTACGGCGTAGCGGTGCTACGTTGTAGCTCGCCGTAGCCGCATCGTAGAGCTGTACTCCAAAATTCATGACCTACCGTTTGAAGTGTAAACTCTGGACGTAGTTACGTTTGGGGACAGTATGGGACTTATATTTTAACGAGAAACGAAATTTAATCGCGTAAACG
>JALPQI010005928.1:0-45880 GCA_025490895.1 Thaumatotibia leucotreta | reverse complement strand
AAAACCACAGATAAAAAGACCAAACGTACTTATTCTGTTTTATCTATGCTAAAAACCACAGATAAAAAAGTGGATCCGTGACAGGGCCAACAGTAATCAGGCCTACAACCGCGAGCTTCGAAATTCGATATCTTTGTCAGTCTAACGACGCCTTCAAACATTTTCGCAATTTCCGGATTTCGAAGTTCACGGCAGGGCTTCAGCGCTGTGTAATATCGTAAGCAGGGGGCTTGCCGCGAATCCGTTCGTGTCGGAGCGATCTCTAGAACGTTCGCGGCCGTTGCCCAGGCACTTGTGACGCGCGGCGGCGCTTATATGAACACGGGGTTTTCCTGGCCAGTCAAAAGGCGGAACATGGAGGTCGGCATTGTTTTCATTAGGATCTGGAAAGAAACATATTAGAAACAATTAGACAAAAAAATTGAGAACCTCCAAATAGATGTGTTACCTCAACCACAGATGTCGCTAGCATATTGGCAGAGGTATTTAATTTTAGTATCTAAACATTGTAGTATAGTCTATAGTCAAATGAACGCGTTAACTCGCTCACAGAGGTCGCTTGCAGGATAACGATACACGCAAGCAACATGAAAAAAGTTTGTAGTCTATTATCAAATAATTATGCTACTTTACCCACAGACGTCGCTAAATAGTTATTTCACGATTGATAGGACCACGGGAATGTAGTAAAAATAAAAAAGGTTTGCAGTATAGCCTATACTCAAATGTATGTGTTACCTCGACCATAGATGTCGCTAGTAAGTTGACGATCGATGGAACCACTGTAAAAATAATAGTACTTTTCGATAGGTCGAGGGTGAAAGTTGGAGCCCAAGTGAAACGAGGGCGACAATCACTCGAGTTAAAAATAAGGTTTTACACGTGTATCGAACGTCTTTTTTCATAACAAGTGCATTAAAAAGAGAAATATACGCACGCAAAGCGTGCGAAAAGTTTACTTTTCAGCACTAGTTAGGAAAAATGGTTTGCAGTACAAGCTATAGTCAAATAATTGCGTTACTTCCCCCATAGAGGTCGCCAGTATGTTGACGATATGCTCGTACGGCACGACCACGACGCTCTGTGAGTTGATATCGATGATGCACGTTATAAATGTTTGCAGTTTATAGTCAAATGAATGTGTTACGTTGCCCACAGATGTCGTTAGTAAGTTATCGCTGGAACTAAGGATCACTGTGAACCTGTTTATAGAAAAATAAACGCGTTACTTCGCCGACAGAGGTCGCCAGCAGGTTGAAAATGCGCTGGTGGGGCACGGTCACGACGCTCTGCGAGTTGATATCGATGATGCACGTTATAAATGCAACGCAGTCTAGTCAAATATATGTTGCCTACAGATGTCGCTAGTAAGTTAATGATCGCTGGAGCCACTGTAAAACTGTTTATAGTAAAATAAACTCGTTACCTCGCCGACAGAGGTCGCCAGCAAGTTCACGATACGCTCGTGGGGCACGGCCACGACGCTCTGCGAGTTGATCTCGATGATGCACGTTATAAATGCAACACAGTCTAGTCAAATAAATGTTGCCTACAGATGTCGCTAGTAAGTTGATGATCGCTGGAGCCACTGTAAAACTGTTTATAGTAAAATAAACTCGTTACCTCGCCGACAGAGGTCGCCAGCAAGTTCACGATACGCTCGTGGGGCACGGCCACGACGCTCTGCGAGTTAATCTCGATGATGCACGTTATAAATGTATGCAGTATATAGCCAAATAAACGCGTTACCTCGCCGACAGAGGTCGCCAGTATGTTGACGACGTGCTCGTACGGCACGACTACGACGCTCTGCGAGTTAATCTCGATGATGCACGTTATAAATGTTTGCAATTTATAGTCAAATGAATGTGTTACGTTGCCCACAGATGTCGCTAGTAAGTTGATGATCGCTGGAACCACGGGATCACTGTGAACCTGTTTATAGTAAAATAAACGTGTTACCTCGCTGACAGAGGTCGCCAGCAAGTTGACGATACGCTCGTGGGGCACGGCCACGACGCTCTGCAAGTTGATATCGATGATGCACGTTTTTTTTTCTTCAAATAGACTTGAGGGCAGTGTTACCCACAGCCAACATGATGCACGTTATAAATGTTTGCAGTCTATAGTCAAATGAATGCGTTACCTCGCCGACAGAGGTCGCTAGCAGGTTGACGATACGCTCGTGAGGCACGGCCACGACGCTCTGCGAGTTAATCTCGATGATGCACGTTATAAATGTTTGCACCAGTTTGCAGTCTATACAAATTAATTTGTTAAGTTGCCCACAGATGTCGCTAGTAAGTTGATGATCGCTGGAGCCACTGTAAAACTGTTTATAGTAAAATAAACGCGTTACCTCGCCGACAGAGGTCGCCAGCAGGTTGACGATACGCTCGTGGGGCACGGCCACGACGCTCTGTGAGTTGATCTCGATGATGCACGTTATAAATGGGTTATTGTCAGTTGGAAAAACAAAAGTTGCCTACTGGGTGGTCAAAAGTTAACAGCTTGTATACATTTTTGTTACGATTGTATTGCATAGGGCTGTAGACCGGCGAACCTAGTTGTACCGTCAATTGTTTTATCCCAAAATTAGTACAGGAATTGCTTAACTTTAGGTATGTCCACCGAAAAGACGATAACCTAAATCTGACAATGACCCAAATGTTTGCAGTTTATATTTAAGTAAACGTGTTACCTCGCCGACAGAGGTCGCCAGTAGGTTGACGATGCGCTCGTGGGGCACGGCCACGACGCTCTGCGAGTTGATCTCGATGATGCACGTTATAAATGCAACACAGTCTAGTCAAATAAATGTTGCCTACAGATGTCGCTAGTAAGTTGATGATCGCTGGAGCCACTGTAAAACTGTTTATAGTAAAATAAACGCGTTACCTCGCCGACAGAGGTCGCCAGCAGGTTGACGATGCGTTCGTGGGGCACGGCCACGACGCTCTGCGAGTTAATCTATCCACGTTATAAATGTTTGCAGTCTATAGTCAAATGAATGTGTTACGTTGCCCACAGATGTCGCTAGTAACTTAATGATCACTGTAAAACTGTTTATAGTTAAATAAACGTGTTACCTCGCCAACAGAGGTCGCCAGTAGGTTGACGATGCGTTCGTGGGGCACGGCCACGACGCTCTGCGAGTTGATCTCGATGATCCACGTTATAAATGTTTGCAGTCTATAGTCAAATGAATGTGTTACGTTGCCCACAGATGTCGCTAGTAAGTTGATGATCGCTGGAACCACGGGATAAAACGGAAAATAAACTTGTTACCTCGCCGACAGAGGTCGCCAGTAGGTTGACGATACGCTCGTGAGGCACGGCCACGACGCTCTGCGAGTTGATCTCGATGATGCACGTTACAAATGCAACGCAGTCTAGTCAAATAAATGTTGCCTACAGATGTCGCTAGTAAGTTAATGATCGCTGGAACCACGGGATCACTGTAAAACTGTTTATAGTAAAATAAACTTGTTACCTCGCCGACAGAGGTCACCAGTAGGTTGACGATACGCTCGTGGGGGACGGCCACGACGCTCTGCGAGTTGATCTCGATGATGCACGTTATAAATGTTTGCAATCTATAGTCAAATGAATGTGTTACGTTGCCCACAGATGTCGCTAGTAAGTTAATGATCGCTGGAACCACGGGATCACTGTAAAAGGGTCATTTGCAGAAAAAGTGTACCTATTAATTTTTTTTGCGATCATGGACTGTAATACATCATTTTACTCGGCATCGTGCGTACTTTTCAGTTATGAAACAAAAAAATTGTCCCTAATGTCACGAAAATAAGTATGTAAATTGAGATTACTCAGTTTAGTTACTCCCATACTAAATGTATGAAACGAAATGTAACGAAACTGATAAACGAAATCTCAAATTTGTTACAGAATTTTTCATACCTTTAGTATGGGAGTAACTAAACTGAGAAATCTCAATTTACATACTTTTCGTGACATTAAAAGGTACACTTTTTTCTGCAAATGACCCAAAACTGTTTATAGTAAAATAAACTTGTTACCTCGCCGACAGAGGTCGCCAGTATGTTGACGACGTGCTCGTACGGCACGACCACGACGCTCTGCGAGTTGATCTCGATGATGCACGTTATAAATGTTTGCAATCTATAGTCAAATGAATGTGTTACGTTGCCCACAGATGTCGCTAGTAACTTAATGATCGCTGGAACCACGGGATCACTGTAAAACTGTTTATGGGCATTTTCACTTCTAGGGACACTCAATTAGCTTAACTCTCAAAAAAAGCTAACTTCGATGTCAATTTTGTAACGACAATTAAGCATTAAATATTTACGTAAATACACTTTTTTCATGTTTTTATATTGCATAAACGCGTAACCTTTCTGGATTAAATGATAAAAAATATATTTTTGTTAATATTTAATGCTTTTGTCGTTACAAAACTGACATCGAAGTTATTTTTTTTGTGAGAGTTAAGCTAATTGGGTGTTCCTAGAAGTGAAAATGTCCTTATAGTAAAATAAACGTGTCACCTCGCCGACAGAGGTCGCCAGCAGGTTGACGATACGCTCGTGAGGAACGGCCACGACGCTCTGCGAGTTGATCTCGATGATGCGGTGCCCGACACGCACGCCGCCGCGCTCGGCGATGCCGCCGCGGAGCAGGCTGCATATCTGCGCAAATATTACCGGTAAATAAAACACATCAGTTTTTTTTATTATACAAGGTGTTTCCGTGGTCGTCATCCCAACTGTGAAAAACGCGTTAAGATGGTCTTTCTGAACAATGTTGCTCATGGGACCTATATGAACAAACGTACTTTTTTACGACTAGTAAAGTTCCAGTTCATTAATATGTATACATTTCTCCATACTAATTCTTCCCAATGTGTTTACATAATTATGAAATGAGACTGGAAATTATGAACTCTTCCGCATTGGTCGGTATGAAATCAGTTAATTTTTTTGCGCGATGTTCATATTTGTTCCATGGGAAACCTTGTTCAGAAAGACCATCTTAAACGTGTTAAACGTTTTTCACAGTTGGTATGACGACCACAGAAACACCCTGTATGCCAGGGGCGGAATCATTGGGGCACTTCAGTCAGCTTCACCATCGTCTGGTTCTCGGAGTTCTTGACGTACGTCTGACACGTGGAGAATTTTAGGCCAGGGGGGCTCCACGATCCACCACGATCTACTAATGGTGCTTTCTTGATGTACGTCTGACAGCGGTAGACCGACCAGGCTGTCTAAGTTGATACTTGGAGGGTGATCGTTTTATCCCCACCTCAATTACAGGCGCAGTAGCGAAATTCTCTAGCTTTTGGTTTTTTAAAGGATCACCGTTACTAAGCTACAGAAAGATCACTCATCTGTATTCTACATGATGAAACAGAGTTGATACTTGGTGTCGGGAAGCTATTTCTCCCAATTCTTAACCCTAGCCAAAATCAAAGCCTAAATTACATGTGTAACTAGAATAATCAGTCACCATTCCATTCTACTCGATGAAAAACAGTTGATTCTTGATGTCGGTAAGCTTTTCCTCCCAATTTTCAACCCTAGCCACGAAGTAAAGGCTAAATTACACGAGTAACTAGAAATACAACTCGTCACTCCTTTCTGCACGATGAAACAGAGTTGATACTTGCTGTCGATAAGCTTTTCCTCCCAATTTTCAACCCTAGCCACGAATCAAAGCCTAAATTACACGTAAGTTACAAAGATAGCTCACCACTCCATTCTGCACGCTGAACCCGAGTTGATACTTGGTGTCGGGCCGCTTGATCTTCACCTCGACGACGGGAGCGCAGGGCACCACGGTCAGCTTCACCACCGTCTGGTTCTTCGAGTTCTTGATGTACGTCTGACAGCGGTAGACCGACCAGGCTATCTAAGTTGAGACTTGGAGGGTGATCGTTTTATCCCCATCTCAATTACAGGCGCAGTAGCGAAATTCTCTAGCTTTTGGTTTTTTAAAGGATTTCCGTTACTAAGCTACAGAAATATCACTCACCTGTATTCTATATGATGAAACAGAGTTGATACTTGGTGTCGGGAAGCTATTCCTCCCAATTCTTAACCCTAGACAAAATCAAAGGCTAAATTACACGTGTAACTAGAATAACCACTCACCATTCCATTCTACTCGATGAAATAGAGTTGATTCTTGGTGTCGGTAAGCTTATCCTCCCAATTTTCAACCCTAGCCACGAATTAAAGACTAAATTACACGTGTAACTAGAAATACAACTCGCCACTCCTTTCTGCACGATGAAACAGAGTTGATACTTGCTGTCGATATGCTTTTCCTCCCAATTTTCAACCCTAGCCACGAATCAAAGCCTAAATTACACGTAAGTTACAAAGATAGCTCACCACTCCATTCTGCACGCTGAACCCGAGTTGATACTTGGTGTCGGGCCGCTTGATCTTCACCTCGACGACGGGAGCGCAGGGCACCACGGTCAGCTTCACCACCGTCTGGTTCTTGGAGTTCTTGATGTACGTCTGACACGTGGACAGCGGTAGACCGACCAGGCTGTCTAAGTTGAGACTTGGAGGGTGATCGTTTTATCCCCACCTCAATTACAGGCGCAGTAGCGAAATTCTCTAGCTTTTGGTTTTTTAAAGGATTTCCGTTACTAAGCTACAGAAAGATCACTCACCTGTATTCTACATGATGAAACAGAGTTGATACTTGGTGTCGGGAAGCTATTCCTCCCAATTCTTAACCCTAGCCAAAATCAAAGGCTACATTACATGTGTAACTAGAATAACCACTCACCATTCCATTCTACTCGATGAAAAAGAGTTGATACTTGGTGTCGGGAAGCTATTCCTCCCAATTCTTAACCCTAGCCAAAATCAAAGGCTAAATTACACGTGTAACTAGAATAACCACTCACCATTCCATTCTACTCGATGAAATAAAGTTGATTCTTGGTGTCGGTAAGCTTTTCCTCCCAAGTTTCAACGCTAGCCACGAATTAAAGGCTAAATTACACGTGTAACTAGAAATACAACTCGTCACTCCTTTCTGCACGATGAAACAGAGTTGATACTTGCTGTGGATATGCTTTTCCTCCCAATTTTCAACCCTAGCCACGAATTAAAGGCTAAATTACACGTGTAACTAGAAACACAACTCGTCACTCCTTCCTGCACGATGAAACAGAGTTGATACTTGCTGTGGATATGCTTTTCCTCCCAATTTTCAACCCTAGCCACGAATCAAAGCCTAAATTACACGTAAATTACAAAGACAGCTCACCACTCCATTCTGCACGCTGAACCCGAGTTGATACTTGGTGTCGGGCCGCTTGATCTTCACCTCGACGACGGGAGCGCAGGGCACCACGGTCAGCTTCACCACCGTCTGGTTCTTGGAGTTCTTGATGTACGTCTGACACGTGAACAGCGGTAGACCGACCAGGCTGTCTAAGTTGAGACTTGGAGGGTGATCGTTTTATCCCCACCTCAATTACAGGCGCAGTAGCGAAATTCTCTAGCTTTTGGTTTTTTAAAGGATTACCGTTACTAAGCTACAGAAAGATCACTCACCTGTATTCTACATGATGAACCAGAGTTGATACTTGGTGTCGGGAAGCTATTCCTCCCAATTCTTAACCCTACACAAAATCAAAGGCTAAATTACACGTGTAACTAGAATAACCACTCACCATTCCATTCTACTCGATGAAACAGAGTTGATACTTGGTCTCGAGAAGCTATTCCTCCCAATTCTGAACCCTAGCCAAAATCAAAGGCTAAATTACACGTGTAACTAGAATAACCACTCACCATTCCATTCTACTCGATGAAATAGAGTTGATTTTTCCTCCCAATTTTCAACCCTAGCCACGAATTAAAGGCTAAATTACACGTGTAACTAGAAATACAACTCGCCACTCCTTTTTGCACGATGAAACAGAGTTGATACTTGCTGTGGATTTGCTTTTCCTCCCAATTTTCAACCCTAGCCACGAATTAAAGCCTAACCCCCTTATTCATAAACGTTTGTTAACTTAACAAGCCGCTAATAATTGTTTGTCCCTTTCGGTCTTAACAATGTGTCCATAAGAGCAAAAGGGACAAACAATTATTAGCGGCTTGTTAAGTTAACAAACGTTTATGAATAAGGGGGTAAAACTACAAAGATAGCTCACCACTCCATTCTGCACGCTGAACCCGAGCTGATACTTGGTGTCGGGCCGCTTGATCTTCACCTCGACGACGGGAGCGCAGGGCACCACGGTCAGCTTCACCACCGTCTGGTTCTTGGAGTTCTTGATGTACGTCTGACACGTGGACAGCGGTAGACCGACCAGGCTGACGCCGTTTATTGCGATTATTTGATCACCTGTAAGTAGTTCGTATTAAAAATGTATCCCTTTTCGAAGGAAATCCGTTATGTCGTCCGTCCTTATCTCGTTAACATTCGACCTATACTATGAAAATTAGTGGAATTCGACAAAATTGGAGGTCGATTTGTGTATAATAATTATCAATGAACTATCTGTCTACATTAACTTAGTTAAAAACGGCGTGTAATCATTTTCACATTTACGATCAGCAATACATGACAAAAAACAATTTGGACCAGATAAATGGGTTTTCGTATATAGTGAAGATATGAGGAGGAGGATTTTTATGAGATGTTATTCACTTTAAGCTAATATTTGACCACAAAGGTCATGTGATGCTTTTTTTATTTAAACTTTATTACAGAAAAGTAAAACCTACAAAAGGAGAACTTAATGCCATGAGGCATTCTCTAACAGCCAACCTTAACCTATTCATGTCACTCATATCTCCAGCAGCCTCATAAATTTCCCGTAATCTTACCTATATTGAGTTGTCCACACCTCGCCGCCGCCCCCGCCGGGGCCAGGTTGGCGATCACCACGGTCGGCAGCATTGACCCCCACCCAGATTCCACCACCACTACCCCCAAAATCTCCCCTTTCGTCTTCGGCACCACCACTTCTTTTTGAAGCTCTTTCTTTGCGAACATTTGGAGCTCGTCTCCAAAGATCTCCTGGCTGTTTAAGACCTCTTGGTAGTCCATCTCTTTGACGAAACTGTGGTCTTCTATACCGTTAGCTTTGAGGAATTCCATGTATGCTACTTGGAATGCTTGCCCGATGGATTGGGCTATGAATTGCGCCTGAAATAAAAGGAAATACGATATTGTTAAGAATTCGAGATCAGATAAGTATTTTTTATGCAAGTTTTTAAAGGAAATGACAGCTGCTTGAGCTTATTGTTTATTTATCTGTGGTTTTTTCCATGCCTTGATGCGTTATTGGAACATTCTAAGAACTGAATCATACGGTTATGTCTTTATTTTTTTATTGAGTTAAGAAGACATTTTTAGCTTTGATTAGGTACCATATTTTCCACAGATCTCCAAGATTCTCCAGATAATATTCCCTTACGTGGGATGGCGGTAGAGAATTCCATAGAATTCTCCTATTGCTGATCAGTTTTTATCGGACAGGACAGTTTCTAATACTAATACAATTTGTAATTAGATACATATTTGTAATGCTTTATTCCTGGATATCACTCTAATTACGTACATGACACCTGGGTTTTAAGGATATCTGTATGCTTAGCACATGATTGATATGGTACTTTGTCGCCGCGAGATAGATTTTACTAACTATACGAATAAAAGAGGGATAGGATAGTCCATCTCGCGGCGACTAATCCTGTGCTAAGCCTCCTGGATACTTCACATAACTGAAAGGATATCTCACCTCCTCGCTCTCAAAAACATGGCATATCATCTTCGGCGTTCTGTTCAGCTTCGGCTGATCAGAATCAGTCTCATGCGGCACGAATCTTCTTCTAGCCATCAGCACCACCAAGTCTCCAATATCGGCGATATACGATATAGTCCGGAGGGCATGGTCCATCATGATTTCTTTTAGTTCCGTGTTCAGAACCATAATCTTCTCAGTGGATATGAAAAGGTCGACTTCTGTGCTTGGTTGGTTTTCGCCTTCGGGAGCCTGAAAAAGAAGGATCAGTTCAAACTATTGTTGCATGTATGTGGCCTAAAATATGTGGTGCTACTTTTGCATTTATTTAAGTGGTTGTGTAGTAGTATTACAAGGTAGCGTTGTATAACTCTTCCCGCGGGTGTCGTAAGAATCGACTAAGGGATTGAAGTGTCACTGATCATTTTTAGATAGAAGATTGATGATGGGCAGCAGCGTCGTTATAGTGGACACATTACTGCGATCGCCAATCATCAATATCATCATTTACCATGCGTCTGTTCGCACAGTTAATAGGAGAGGCTTACATCGAGCAGTGGACTAAGATAGGTTGATGATGATGATGGTGTATAATTAGATGGCTTATATTCATGAAGCATGACCGTCTAGCATAAAATTGTAGAAGTAAGGAAATATTTGCATATAACGGAGCGCGTGATACTGTGGGTTTTGCTAGGCGGTCTGATATATTATATTTATGTTCATGTACAATTATGATATAGTCTTTATAATAATGTCTGTAGATGTAGACCAAATATACATGGACCGCTTCAAGCAGTAAATTTGTATGAGAACTGCATTCCTACTGCAGAAAGCCAAGGACGGACTGCTGGATTCAGTCCGTGAATGGCTGGTTTTACAGTTATTAAAATATGTGTTGTGTCATTGATGTGGATTTATGAAACAAAAAGTAGTTCATACGAGCTGAGTAGCTTTAACACGGATTACAAATGCTAACATGGTCGCGTATGAAAGGTCCTTTATCGATGGTAATGTTAGCATTACTAATTTGATTAACAGCTTGATTTAAGGGTAATCACAGGCGAATCTTAAAATCGAATCTGAAAAAATAGATTTCACGGTTAATGCCAACCTAACGGTTGTTGATTGACATTTAATCTGGATTTGAGATGAGTCTACTCTGTAAGAGGGCCAATCAACTTTTCGATCGAAATATTTTCTGTCTGCTGCGTTACTTTTCATGAACTTACAACTGTATGTCAATTAATACTGTACACATATTTACAATGAAAAATAGCTGGAACCTAAATGTATCGATCTGAACTTGTGTGGGGCCTAACTCTTGTACAATTTATAAGCATTTTTCTAGCAAACTTGATGAAATTGTCACCTGCGTTACGGGACAAAATAGTGTCGATCGAAAAGTTGATTGGCCCAAGAACCCTTAAAGCAATGTATGTTTCAAATTAGGAATTAGGACTATGACACACGACCATGCGACGATGTGTTCAATTTAGAATTTAGAACTTACCAATGCCTGATGGAACCCCATGGGAGGCGAAGGGAAAACAACCATTATTAGTACATTGTATGTGCATGCCATGAATGTGATAGAAACCAAATTCTACATTGAAGTTTAAAATTACATATGATTGTGGAATATACGTTTATACCAACTATACACTGTCAATACTCAGCTATTAGTTGGTGTAAGTTTATCAAAATTACACTTCATGGTAATGGTATGGCATTTCTTCTGTAACGAAACAAGACTCGTGCATTTGTGACATTAACTGTAATGATTCCAATTTTTCGTGGAAGACCCAAAAGACTCAGTCATTTTAAAAGCAAGCGAAGCGATTCCAATGTCAATTTTCTGGATTTGTTTTCGTGGTTAATAGGTTTATACCTATTCTACCTAGTCAGTCTAAATTCAAGTTTTACAAAAATTTCCACATAAATCGTTCTAATCTTTTAAGTTTTCATTCATTTCTATTGATCCTAACGCTGAAATTCGATTGCGTTGGTTCTATTCAAACATTTCCATAAAAAGGAAGGAATTTTCCGTTGAGCAAAGCGTCTAGCTAGGTAGCCCTCTCTGACCCATAACATTTAAAAATTGCACACGATTTTGTCTACTGACGTCACTGGCGCATCGCTCTATGTTTGGTCGTTAAAAATAAAAAAGTGTCAAGAAAGACAATCTTATTGACGGCACTACCATATTGATATTTGTTCGTTAAAGAATGAATTAAAAAAAGTGACAACAGACAATTTCAGTGCCAGCGCATCTTGATCTTATTGTCGGCTGTCGGCATCCTCCGCCAATTCCACCATATCAATTTGATATTTGGTCGTTACTCGTTAAAGACTAAATTAAAAAAAAAGTGACCACAGACAATTTGAGTGCCAGCGCACCTTGATCTTATTGACGGCCTCCTCCACCATGTTCTTCTTGAGGCGCTTCCTGCGTCGCTTGTCCTCGTCCACCTCGACCGAGCCCAGGAAGCTGAGCCGGAAGACGGCCGCCGGCGCCGCGTACACTCCGGAGTACGGGCCTTCGCACCACTGTGGACGGCTAGCCTCCTCAGACGCTCGCTCTCACATTGTTGTGTGCTTGTCTTTACTACCGGTTTTTGTTTTTATCGTACGAATACGCGCCTAATAAACCTGTCTCTTTTGTGCATAGTCAAAAATCATGCTGGCTTTTTATATCATTGCCACCCCAAAAAGAGGAGATGGATATATTTTTTCAGTGACTAACTGGTTTGACAAACTATACCAGTGGAAGTGGTAAGTCATCACACATTTCTTAATTCAGAATCATAATGTCTACGATAACATGCTGGCTTTTTCTTTATATTATTGCCACCCCAAAAAGAGGAGATGGATATATTTTTTCAGTCACTAACTGGTTTGGCAAACTATACCAGTGAGAGTGGTAAGTCATCACACATTTCTTAAATTCAGAATCTTAATGTCTACGATAACGGAAATTTGTTATGTCATGTTAGTATTTAAAGTCAGGCAATCGAACATGTCATAATATTGGAAATGGAAACGGAATGTTTGGAAAGTTTGTATTTCGTGGAATTTAATACGGACAACTTAGTTTGACTATAATAGATTTTCGTCATATTTTTAGAGCCTAAATTTAGTATACACTATACAGGGTGGCCCATTCAAATCGGTCAGTATGGGAAAGACTGAAGACTTTCCCATACTGACCGATTTGAATGGGCTACCCGGTATAATAGGTATCTCAAGTCTACATTAGATATTAATAATAATATTTACAAGCGTTTAACATTAAGATTCCGATTTAAACATCGGGCGTCCTTACCTTAATTTAATGATTATGACTATAATTTTTTAATTTAGTTCTAATTTTTTTGCGATTAGTACTATCTGCTTTGGTTTTGATTATAAAACGCGTAATTGAAATCGAGTAATAAAAAGTTTTAGTTTCGCTAATTAAGTGAACCTAATTTACAAATATGTATGAAAATGTGATAAGCAAAGTTATGGTATTTAATGCATCGTCCTTAAAACATGTTTTAAGCAGGAGAAACTCTCAACACTCCACACATATTTCGCAACTGCAAAAGCAAGCAACACAACTCGAAAACACTCAACAATGATGTGAGAAGCGAGCGTCCCTGTTAGTATGAAAGCGTCCTAACAGAAATCAACCTGAATTAGTCAGAAAGGGTTCGATTTTGTGCGAAGCCGTTGAAGCTTGTTCGCGAGTGCATTCCATTCGACGTGATTGGCCACCTGAGCCGGTGTGAATCGGGTAACAACGTGCGTAGAATGAAACGTGCGTGAATTTAAGACCCCCTTAGACTCGGCGACCGATAAGCGCGCAAAGGCCCCAATAGTATCGATTCGATCCGTGCATTTTTTAGATCGACTCCACACTAGTTGGCGGTTATGTGCGTGAATTGCGCAATCTAATAGGGCCTTATGTATGAGCCAGAAGTAACGAGTTTTATTTTGCGTGATAAAGTTGAAATCGTGCCACAAATGTGTTAAAATAATGGGAGAGTCGTCAGAGTCAAAGATGTAGAATTTTGTGACATGATTTGTTTTAACTTTATCAGCTGAAATGATTATAAACTTTGTTACGCCAAAATTAGTGATTGAAACGCTTCGCGAACTAAAGTATATTCGTGATAAGTCAAATAAAATTGCAATAAAGGTACCTAAACTTGTAGCGAGACTTCAGTTAGTATGTTGAAGAAAATTGTAGGAGGAAACTAATAGGTATTTCAATTTAATTTGACTCAACACTTGACGCGTTACATGGGAACACGATACGTTATGATTTCCGCCATAATTGCCTTTAAAGTATTTATGCTGCGCAATCCAGTTGAGAGTTGACCGGACGGGATATTTATTATTTGAACCTACACTATAATTGCAGCTTATCATAACGGAACCATCTAAAATATATACTTTATCTATTTATTTAACCTTTATTGCACAATTACGAAAAAAGTTACTTAAGTAATATAATTTAATACGATTTTCTAACTTATTTTAACAATTTCAAAAGTTTCGTTAATGTTGACTATAAAGCGATAGATGTGCCACAAATATTTGACGGAAAAAATAACACCTTATTTCAATCCTTCGTGAGTTTGGAGAGAAACAAAGTATCTGTTGAACATATTTAGTCATGGTAATTAAAATTATTATCCATAAACCAAGTCTTCCGAAATAGGCAAAAGTAATTTATTTCACTTTGTGGTGAAGCAACAAGCAATATTGTTAGCAACATTGTGATGCAAACTCTGGCTGAACACGTAGGTACACTGCCACATAAACAAAACAGCGCGCTACTCCAGAAATCTTTTATTTTTCTCGAATGAACTTGCTTTATGGCGGCAACCCGACCGGTGGGTTGCCTGGTATTTGAGCAAAGTTCACAGCACCCGCTAGGCGGGTTCTTGGCAGCTTAAGAGTTATATTTTTTTAACGTGCTAAACTATTAACTTTTTAGAAAAATCTAATTGCAATACCTTCGTATTGTCAGCATCGTTATTAATATTAAATTGGTTTAAACTACTGACGTCAGAAGAGAACGCGGCTAGCATGACTATAAATATTGATAGTCCATTAAGTTATATTTTATGCTTTGTTTTTTCACATGCGGTTTCGTACAGGGATAAAGTTTACTTTTAAATGGCAGGCAGTCAATGTGCATATAGAAAACTCTCGGTATTCGATTAGTGTTACTAGAATTCCCCGAAACGGTCAAATCGTGAACATGCCAAAAGGTAAAACTAGCACAGCATCTTACCTTCACCAAACATGTGCAAAAAAGGGAAAAAGCAGAGCGAAAAGCGACAAGCGACAAAAATCCAGAGGAGGTTAGCCGGCCTTGACTATAGTCTTCCTGGGTCGGGTCGAGGGGTGAGGAGCACACTGAAAAAAATACTCTAGTGCCATGTCAATAAGAGCAAAACGGTTGGCAGTCTTTAAACGGTTACGGTCTCCATCCACGCACCTCTATACGGTACTAAGGAATCAGGACAACCACTAGCATTCTCAAAACACTAAACCTAATGAGCATGAAATTACGTATATACAAAATGGCCATGATTGTAGACAGGTAGCCGTGCGAAGATAAAGTGCCCATAGCATAGATAGTGTTCGAATTTCAAAAAGGAAGTGTTTTTTTGTAATTGTTTTTCAATAGTGTTGTGTCTGAGTAGCTTTAGTACCTAACCATAGATAAGAGGAAGCAATTCTTAGTAGCCAGTGAGTTCTTGTTTTTAGTTCGGTGCAAAATGATATAGGCACGAAAAAGTGATAGACAGAAGAAGTAATTCCATGCTCTTTCCAATAATGCAAGACTACTGAAATAATATATTACATTTATACCGATTCACACTGGCAAATGTGGTTCTTACCACGATTAAGTTTAAAATGAGAATGCAAATTAGTTTAAAGGAAAAGAGTAAAGACAGTAGTATTTTAGTACGTTGTGCAACCTGTCTAACAAATTCGGAATTAGTACAAGTTTTATTACATAATTAAATATTAATTTTCCCAGTAACATAGTAATAGAATTGATAGTTACTGGAAAAACTAAACGCATCTGTCAAACGTCATATGTCAGTCTATGATTCAAAATGGCGTGCATTTCCCTCCAAAACTTTTTTTTTAATTGAGGTTAGGGCATGGGATGGTCAAACAGCCAAGGTTACCTTGATTCTGGAGACTGCTTCTTCGGCCTGCAACATCCTGGTGGCTTTCGTAGGCTGACCTTCGCAAGCCAGCTGTGTGGAGCCGAGATACCGCGCTCGGAACAAAACGCCCTCGATGAGAACTGAATGCATGTCTAGAAAAAAAATCGTTAAATTGTTTATGTATTTTAACATTACGAATTTTTTTTTTGATAGATAGTGCGTGAATTGTTATAAAGTTGCGGGACATTAAGTAAGTTGGTAATATTTTATATTTAAATAAAATATACTCACCGACAGAAGACCATAAGCAGCAGAAAAAGTATGCTTTAGTTAGTAATGCAATAAAATTATGTTTATAATTATCGAACTCAGTTTATTACAATGTACAGTCAACAAATAATGTGATAACACTTTTCGACTCTTTTACCACTGAATAGAGTCTAAAAGCACATTTTTTGGTGACTGTATTGAATTTATATCAAAATATATGTACAAACTCACCTTCTTTGTTTTTGCTTTTCTTTTTTCCATCTTTATCCTGAAAAGAAAACAAACAACTGTTAATGTTTACAATATAAGTACTCTGTCTACAATCTCCGTCAGTAAAGAATGCAGCAATTTCAAATTTCCTATGGGCAGTTAACTCTTTGTGCCTACAGTCTTTTGATTTGTCGCTTTTTTCTATTCACAAAGATTATTGGACAGATTATAGCTATAATATGAATAGACAATGGTAAGATTCAATATGGCAGAGAAATTGAAGGGCCCTGATTTTAGTAGGTATAAATTTCATGTATTTTAAACTCAGTACACATAGTTATATCCAAATTTGTATAAAAGTAAATTTTGTCTGTTGCGTTACCGTAATTTTAACAAAAAAATACCCATATTTTATGATTTTATGATTCGTAACACGTAAATTATAAAATAAGTACACACATAAATAAGTTAATGTAAGTCACAAATTGCATAATAATGAATTATGCATTTAACAATTGAACTGAACGAAAAAAGTTGATTGACCCATCTGCGATTTCAACTGTTTATCATGGTTCACGAGATAAGTATACTCTGGCAAGAGAAGGCCAGACAACGGAAGCCTACCCCTTAAAACACGGGAAAAGAGTTTTCACATCTATGGACACACTGAAAAAAAAAACTAGCACTGACCTTGCCATTGTGATGTGTCTCGTCCTGCTCGGCGTCGTGCGGCGGCGAGCGAGCCCCGCCCGACACGCTGCCGGCCGGCATCACCGTACGGGACTTCGGTTTGCGCCATCCCTGAAAGAATTGTGCTGTTAGCATAATCAATATAATCATACACAGTCATCATCAGCCTGTTCACACTGGATGTAGGCCTCTCCTATTAAGGGTGAAGACACATTTATATCAGCATGCGTGCGCATTTATTCCCGAGAAAGGGCTCGCCCATTAATCAAGTCATAATTTGTCCGATGACCCCCCTCCCCTATGGTGATAATTGGTGTTTTTTCTTTGTTTTTCACCTTAACTACGTTTTTTAGGTGAGCCCATAATCGCCAAGCTGGGCAAGCAGATCAATTGGCAATCGCAGCATAATCATACGCGATCTGAGAATCTTTAGCTTTGCATACTGCATGATATTATGACAGTAGGCTTATGCCGCGGTCACGTTGGGCTAAGGCGACCGGCTTAGCGGAAAACCATACGAGCGAGAGTACGGGAGTAGGTACCCATATCGGCATCCCGCTCCAACTCATAGATTCGCTCGCCGCTGGTCGCCTTAGACCAATGTCGTGGCCGGGCCTTTACTGCTAACTATGGAAATCCTACGAGCGTCTATCTCTGACACTCCACCAAAGACCGCATTGGAGTGATAGAGACAAATGCGCGGAATTTACGATTTATGAAGTTCTCGATACTGTCACAATAATTTTACAAAGTGTCGCTTCTATTAATTTATTGAATCGATTTGATATAGATATAGTACATATAGGTACGTAATTAGTGCCCACTTTGGTTTGAGGTCAATTAAGATAAGATACACTCTGTTAGGAACTCTTCGGTCGACCTTATGTTATGTCACTGTACTCTTTATGCTAAACTTGTTTTTATTTTAACATTCTCATTTGTAATAGAATGGCAAACATTACTGCAACAAAGTACTAAAGAGCCCGGTGGTAAGCTAGTTGTTTCGCTTAACTTATTTAAGTAAATGTCAGTTAATTGGTATTTGTTATGGTATGGTGTTTAAGTAATGGTTTTCTACCTTGTAAATTGACGGTATGCGTAGTAGTCTAGTTGTTTATTTAGGTTCAAATCCCGGTGAGGACATCTCTTTTTATTTAATAGAAATGTATCGTTAATAATTAATTAGTGATTTCCATGTACAGTCAGCTGCAGAGAAAAGTAGACCCCCTTGCATACAAATTTGTATGTAAGGGGGTGTACTTTTCTCTGCAGCTGACTGTACATTTACGTGTTTGTGTATGTAGCTTACCTATCTTTTGTATACAGGATGGTCAAAAAATAAATGCATTCCCGCCGCCAGTGAGGGTTTGGCAAGCAGAATAACACTCTCAGATATTTTTTTTTATTTGTTCAAGTTTCAGAATCAGTAGTTATAAATAAGTAGTTGTAGTAGCACCTAATTGTATACGAGTAGTCTGCTGGATCTAATAATGAACTTTTGACAGTTATAGATAAATCCTTAATATGAGGGCAAGACTCAGCATTTTTTCGACTTAATAACGTCATTTATATAAGGGTCATTTTTAAACAGTTAAAAGTTCGTGCTTAGAAATCGACAACAGAACTATAGTATAGATAGTTCCACGAGAGTTTAGGCCACACACACAATAAGATGTCATATAAACACACGGGGTATTTGAAATTAGTGTTCTTTTTTTGTACTGACAGCAAAACCAATTGCAACTGTAAGATTGACCAAAAAGTTTATTCAAGGGATTTGCTTCAATATTTTGACGAGAGTCATCCATTCATTCACTAAATTTTTTGCAATTAGTACTTTATTTGGATGTGTGTGTAATCAAATAATCATTCACCTCAACTCTGGTGAAATTACCTATACCTAGGTAGGTACGTACCAATAGAAGAAATTACTCTTCTGAAACTTCCAAAAACTTCGTAACGAGAATGCGTTGATTTTTTGGCCAACTTGTAAAATTTATTAACATTATTTTTTGATAAACCCCGTATTTTAGTCTCTTGAGAAAATCTCGGCAGCGAGTTCATTCAATAAATAAATCCGCCTAAACTATATGTCAGCGATTACACACGCCAATATACTGCTATCTCTTTCACTCTTACCAAAAGCAAACAAGTGTATCACAGATAGCATGATACCTTCGGTCATCAGTTTTGCGGCAAGTATAGGCCATAATACCTACCCACTCACTAAATATCTGTTATCTTATCAACCACGGAGGTCGTAAATTAATTAGAAGCAATCAACCTCCATTTATGGACCAATTCTCTGAGTTATTTGTTCCACAGTTTAGCTAAAGCTATTTATTTACATCTGGCTCTATGGCTGTCATCTCAATATTCGTAAAAGCAGGATAAAGATCCAAAAAACCCACAGATTGAGCGTAAATCCCTTTTTTCCTCGAACTTTAATGCAAAGCCATTTTTGATTTGATTTATTTTTTACCTTGTACAATCATGGTAAAAATATATAGATGCGCGCAAAGTATAAAAATAAGTACCTATACACGATCATATAGCAATAGTAAATAGGAAAGGATTGTGTATACATAAATTGGGAACTTCGCTGCTAAATAGAAAATACTTTAATTCAATGATGTGTTTCATTCGAAAGTGTCCGGGTTTACCCCAGATCATTTTTGATACCAGTCCCGAACTCCAAACTAAGACAAATCCGGGAAAACCAGGTCGGACGGCAGCCCTACCAGAATCAATATTGAAAGCGAAATACTACTCAGTGCCGTTAAAACGTTATGGCAATTTGTTTTAAGAAATGCACTAGACTAAAAAATTATTCACAAGGAAAATACAACTCAAAGTATCCTTATAAAAACCCAATGTATCAACTAACCTTTGTATCGCAATTTGTTGCATCCTGTATTATTTCCTCAATTATTGCGTTATCATTCGAAACGCTTATTTCATCACCTATTGAGTCACTTATTTCATGAACACTACATTTTTCTTCAAAATCCTTATCACAACATTCACTAGTTTCTAACTGACCAGTATTTTTATTTTCTAAAGTTTCACAAAATTTGGGTATTTCATTATTATTACTCTCAGTTCCATTATAAAGAACCTCGGAAGTATCCTTGCAATCTGTCTGAAACTGGTCAATATCCTTTAACACTAGGCAAGGTTCTTTTTCCTCGACACTTTTAACTACATTGTTATTCTCTTTATCACTATAAACCTCGTTACGGTCCGTCGCGCACTGGCCACTTTCTACTAAGCAAGGTTTTTTTTCGTCGTCACTCATGGCGGGAATTAAAGAAGGTGTTTTATTGATTACGATTTGTTATCAATGGTCAGTGAGATAGTACGCACACAAGTGCACCGCACACATGGTGCGCTGGCACTGCGCTGTGTTATGATGTGTAAACATATGGCTGGTCAAAGATGTGAATAACAGACTGGTCATTGTAAGTACAGGCGGCTAGTTCCCAGTAGTGCAGTAAATTGTATTTAGTATACGGTTTTTGTAATTATTTAAATACCTACGGAATATCAAATGTTTTGGAAAGTGGTCAAGTCCATTTCAAATACGAAGGCCCGATTCCACTTAACAAAGTCATTAGGCGTCAGCAATAGGATCTCAAAAGTCAATGATAACAAAAGAAACCTGGCCAGGCCCTTTTGTGGCGTGATATTTTATGCATACATCGGTGTACCACACGTGCCAATTTGTAGTGGACCAATTAAATGACAAAAGATTCGAGTGGCATCGGGCCTTCATATTTGAAATGGACTATACACGCACATCGTTACTCAAGTTGTTTACGTTCTAAATTCGTACCTAATAGGTGTAACGTCATGTCCTTCTTCAGGACAATATTTAAAGGAAGTGTACGCGATTGAGTCCCGTTTGTCGTTAAAATGTTTTTAACGTATGTAATAAAGGTTTTTTTTTATAAGTTCTTCATATAAATTGCCTATAACATAGTCTACGACATCAATTTATCATGATACATATTTAAGAAATATTTGCTTAATTTACTAATTTTCCTAGTTTACTGGTACCTAGTTCACTGGTTTCCTACTTTATAGTTTATCATTACAAAGTTGATAAAAATATTCAAACAAAAATTTTACCAAGCTTAGCCCTCACCGAGGAAAACACGTCGTAGGCACAAAACGCCACTCTCACGCATCTCGGGCTCAGTGTAGCAAGGTCGATCTAAATCATGCGCGTGACCTCACTGCGCGCAGTAGTCTCATAATTAAGACTTGTATTATTTGCTCGGTAACTCGACCTTATTTATATCGATGCAAAGGTTAATTTTACTTTAAAGAAATGTTTTATCATAATGAATCAGAGGAATTTTGAGCTGATAAAATGGCTTAAGCGACTTCTATTTTTCATATTATACGCCCTTTTTAGGATATGCGTGTATGACAAATTCGGATTGTATGCGCAGTAGCTCATTGAAGTAAGAGTATGTTGTCGAGGACTTTACTGGCCATTTTGAACCTTATTATAACGTGGCAAGGTCGACTACCGGACAGGTCAGTATGTCTGTTGTATTATGTATAAAAGTCGTACGTTCGTATGACTTTCCTAGTCCTTTACGACCTTTTGAATTTAGGTAGTATTCCACTGCACTAAATGCTAGGGACAGAACGGCTTATGATACATTTGTTTACGAATAAATTAAGACGTTTTTAGATAACTGGCACGAGATGTTGGTAATGTATGCAAATATATTCAAACGCGTCGTTACGCTCGTAGTTGGGCTAATGGAAGTTTCTTATGTAAAGAAATTACAGCGTAGGTACTTCTCTCTATTTCCGGTCTAAATCTTATGGTTATGATCAATTCGTCATTCGTGGACCATGAAATCCAAACTGACTACAAACATTTTTTTCTTAAAAGTTTGTTTAGAGACGATTGACTTTTAAAATCTCATGTACGGAAATTGAAAATGGGATTATTGTATTCCTCCCAAGGTGAAATTTAGGGGTCTCCTCACTACTATGTTTATAACTTCTGCCATTTCTAATGACTTTGTCGTTGTTGATAATATTTTTTACTTACTTGAAGCACAGACAGAGATAATCCTACCGTCTTTTTCTGACCTAATGTTATTGACTCACAAAAAGAGACGCATATAGCGATTTGTTCTTACTGATACTGCCAAAGTAGGTTCGACAGGCTATAGTACGAATATTCACCGAGACGCGTGGGGTCGATCAACTTTTTCTTGTTCGTCGTTGCAATGGTTTACGTTCTCTTAGGTCTGCCTTTTAAATCGCGTTTGTATTAAAATTCACCAAGTGCATAATTATTTTTTTATTACAGATGGTGCCTTTTTTACGCGCTAGTGCGAGTAGTGGCTAATTTTACGTTAGGTCCAAAACTTCGGAGGGCCACCTGTACTAAAAAACGTCGTACGAGACACATGCAAAAAGGAAATTCGTAAATCGTGTCGATTTAAAACACTCCCTTCGGTCGTGTTTTACAACATCGCCAATCGTTTCGAGTTTCATGTTTTTCGCAATTGTGTCGTAATGTACTATTTTATATCTATAAGACTTTTTCGTAAAAGTGATACAGTGATGTAATGTGTGGCTGACGGGATAGTAGGTATATCAACAACAAATATTTGATTCACCCATGTAAACAACCGAATAATAACAGGATGAATGTTTGTAACTATACACACAAACTTTAAAAGTAAATATAAACACGCCGCTAAACTATTCGTAGAGAATCTGTATTTTAGTAAGGATTTCGGTCTTAATAAATACAGTCGTGGAGCTAGACTAGCAAGAGTGAATAGGGCAAGCAGTGTAGTCGTATGTAGCTAGCGCTATATAGTAGGTCAAGCATATATATAGTTTTAGTACCTAAGCGACTCGATGTAAGGCAGTCATAAAAAGAAACGTAAAGCGGACACGTCGTTTCACTCAATATTCCGCTGCCGCCTTCCCTACACATTCTACATGGCGATCCTGCCAGGATCGCGCGGACGCATTCATTTTCGCAACGGACGCTGCTATAATAAATACAAGGCCAGAGTGCAACCTGTTAAGTGTTGACTATTGAACTTGTAAACAGTAATCGCAGTAATGTGTCAACTATGATGGCGCTGCCGCCCATTATCAATCTTTTATCAAAGTGACAATTCTATCCCTTAATCATGACAAGTGTATTCTTATGATTTCCAGATCTATGCGTCAGCCAGTATTGATGATTTTGATTCCTTAATTTACATCAAATAAACCAGGATCTGATTTCGATACGACTGGGCTGCATCATTCGGTTTACTTGTTAATGCTGGTAAGTCGCAGGCTATAGTTATCGGTAGTTCATACTTTCTATCGAAATTAAGTACTAAGGTTGTGCCCAGTATTTACTTTGACGGTTCACATATCCCTTTCTCATCTACCGTCAGAAACTTGGGCTTGATTTAGATCAAACACTTTCTTGGCCTGCCCATGTGAGCGATGTGAGTAGGAAAATCTTCGCATCTCTTCATTCACTTCGACGGCTACAGAACTAAAGGGATAAGTTCGCCTTTGTACAATTTCATTGTATATGTTTTGTTTGTTATTTTTTATGATTTGTTATTGCCGTCACCACACGGCCAAGGTGTTGTCCGGCCACGACGAAGGTGTATATAAAAATGGTCAAAAACATGTCCTAATGAATTTTAATTCCGTGTAATAAGAACATCGTAACATATAAGAGGATTCTTTCGATACATATTTTTGCACTTGACTGTACTTACTTTATCGTCGAAAAATCCTTGGTCGTCTGTCCTTTGCTGGCCCAGTAACCTGTCCGTCTCCAGATCCGTATCAGCTTCATCTGAAATAATATATTCACTCATTAGTCTAATACTTTATTTACTTTTTAAATTACAAAGAAAATTATATTAATCATTCTTTTAAATCCACTTCACAGGCTTCGTCAGGTAGGTACAAAATAGATCCGCCACAGGCTTAGTCACACTACAATCAATGATCAAATCCGCCACAGGCTTCGTACATATTACATTCTACTTATTCACGAATTACAAAAGACCACCCCGGGTTGCATCCGGCCCAAAGGTCCCCATGACATTAGCAGCATTTCCACGCTGAAGCGCTAGGGATATTTGCTGGACCATGTATGATCCGGAGCGAGGCTCGCAGCCCCTATCCCTAAGTCGGGGACCTAAGTCCCTAATAAAATCTTTGGCCTCCGTACCCTATGACGCTGCAGTCTCCACTGCAACTGGTATGACATTATATGTTGGTTCCATGGCAGAATCTTCGAATACCTAGGTATTAGGCCCAGGTGGGTCTAATACTTTTATGTACAGTCGCCCTCAGAACTCTCAGAGCGAGCGGTCACAGTGCTGAAAAATGTCTGAATATGCATTCTAAAATGCCATGACAATACAGGCCTGCAAATATTTATGAGTACCCTGGCAGTTCGAAGGCCAAATGCCCAAGAATCATTACTCAGCAGGAAATAAAGTTGATTTTAGTTTGACCAAAACATTTTCGAGGAAAAACAAATGTAACTCTGTTCTAATTTTAACTACAGATAGCACCATGGGCTTTAGTAGAATAGTTCTTAAAGCTGAAGTGTTTTTTTTATGGAAAATGGTGAAGTATATATTTGGTCAATTACTTTTTTTGTTGTTATTCTGTCACATCACCCAAGGGACAACAGTTTATTATAAGAAAGTATCCTGCAATCTCTACTATATTATTAAGTGGATTACCTTGGAAGGGCTACATGAAGAAAATCAAAGTTTTGTCAATTTTGTTATTAAACTGTGATTTTGATGGTGGTTCTTCTGAACGTAACCATGGCAACCGTTTCGCTAGGGTTTTATTATTTTGAGGCATAGACAGATATAATCATACCACTTTCTTCTTATCCTAGATAGATAGATAAGGCAGGGATCGGATACCGGTATTTTCAACCAAACCGGTTTTGCCTCTAGACGTCAAACCGAAATAATAGTGTTCTCGTTTTCGGTTACCGGTTTTTAAACGGTTAATATGAGAGAACTGTTCTTCAGCAGGTTTTGTTTTTGTTGAACGAAATTAACCGGTTTCTACGTCAGAGATGTCAATGTCAGAGATACAACGATGGCTCTGAGTTTTGACTAGGAATATGGAGGTACCGGGTTCGATCGTAGTAGTTAGTAGGCAAACTTTTTCCATATTTGCGTTTTATAATTTAGATACCGAGAAAAATCGTTTTAAGAATTCATTAATATGCATTGGACACTTTACTTTAAAGGTCATCATCATCATCATCATCCTATGTACGTCCCACTGCTGAGCACAGGCCTCCTCTCATAAGAGGGTATGGGCAAGTCTCCACGCGGGCCCAGTGCGGATTGGAGGCTTCACATACACCTTTTGAATTTCTTCTCAGATGTAGGTATGCAGGTTTCCTCATGATGTTTTTCCTCATCGAAAAGCTATCGATAAATAATATCAAATGACATTCCATACATAAATTCCGAAAAACTCAGTGGTACGGACGGTGATCGAACCGACCACCGCCTGTTTGAAAGTCGAGTGCTTGAACGACTAGGCTACCGAAGCTTCTAAGGTCTTTCTTTAAAGGTCATTGGGTGTTATTGACCCGCTTTATGATTTTTCACGTACAGAGACCAAACTAGCTTTAAAATAGAGAATTAAATCATTTCCTTACCTATGTATCAACCAGGAAAAAAAAGTTATTCGACAGTTTGTGTCCGAGATAGTGTTTTAAATGTTTTTACTTTCAGCATTGTGTAATTCCGTAAACGGTTGTGACCTACTAGTCGTAGTAGGTAGCAGACGTTGGTCTTTCAATCTGGAAGATTCTGGGTTCAAACCTCAGTTCGACCAATGAGTATTTTGGAACTTATGTACGAAATGTCATTTGATATTCAGAACTAGCTTTATGGTGAAGGAAAACGTCGTGAGAAAACCGGTCTCTAATCTCAATAAGGCGTTTCCACAAAAAATAGTGCTACGTTAAATCATAAGATTAGGTTGCCAAGCGGACCCCAGGCTCGCAAGAACTGTGACTGGTGCCGAAATAACGCTAATAGGGTGCTGACTGTCAGCATTGCACAAAGTATTGTATTGTATTTCGCGATGGGCAATTTCTGAAACATTTCACATATTACACATACATACTTCTGAAAATTACATAATTGACAAGAAACGTTTCTGAGAAAAATGTTACCGAATAAATTTCACTTAAATTTCATGTCACTTCTCCGCTACTTCTGACACCAGTAGAACGGATTATGATTATTAAATTCGTAACTTTAGGCGGCCTTTATACCTGTAAATTTTACGTAAGTACAACTTACGAAAAACTGGACGAAGCTTTGTGCAAGAATGAGATATTATCACTATCTCATTCTTGCATATAGCTTCGTCCCTAGATTTACGTAATTAACTTACAGGTGTAAAGCCGGCCTTATACGAAGGACGGAAGTTCAAGACCGAGTTTAGATTTTTTTCAGTTTTTTTTTGTCTATACAATATACAGGTTGTCGCTGACTATGCTTTATAATAATAATTAGCTATTGCATTTGATTAATGTCAATGTCTGACATACCGATTTATGACTTAATCACAATAAAAAGGTGAGTCTTAACATGCGATATCAGTGTATTGCTGGTTGAAGTGGCTGTTATAGATAAATAAATTAATTGACAAACTTGACACTTATTAACCAGTTCAATAAAGTTTCACGGAACGAAATAAATTCTGTTCTTCATAAATACCGGTAACCGAAATTGATTCGTTCTTTATGAAAACGTTATTGCTAATTATCGGTTAATGACAGAACAGAAATTTAAACTGTTTACGAACAATATTAACCGGTATTTTGAAACCGGTTCCGATCCCTGAGATAAGGCACTAAGGGATAACTTTTTGCTCCTACTGTTACTGCCAAATTTAGTTAGCCAGACTATATCACAGTACCTTCATCACCACTGGCTGGTTTGATCTCCACGGAATCCGTACTTTGCGCCGACGACGGCCTTTTCCTGTTGGCAAACAATATTAGAATTATGTTATTAATTAATTATCATAATTTGAAAAAAAAAAAACTAATATGATTAGCATTAATATCATAAATATTTATGAATATCACGGTCAATGACAATGATATCGCCTTTCGGGTATTAGATAACATTAACGCCGGTTAAAAATAAATCTAATTAATTCGAAGGTGAAATCTGTCATTAGCTTTAAATAAAAATTATGTGTACATTGGACATTACAAACGAATGGCGGAATTGTAACCTCTTGTATTTTTATGTCATAACTTCCCAAGTGGATTAGGAAGCAAATGACCAGACAGGTGTCCTGATGGCATAAACTTAATGACAGCTTATTTGAGATGTAGTAAACAATCCTTTCTCTACAAATTTTCATGTAAATTCCGAATTTATATTCTGTTGTATTTAGCTTCAGTGCAAAGAATACATCACACACAAATATTACAATATTGTTATAGCCGTCGTGCGGTGCGTGCGGCGTGTGCGCGGCGTGCGGCGCGTGCGGCGCGCGCTCGGCTTCGTCGGTGTGACACTTGGCTGCACGCTGGGATAACACAGCCTACCTGTTGTTGTACTCGTCGTGCGCCGCATGCGGCGTGTGCGGTGCGTGCGGCGTGTGCGCGGCGTGCGGCGCGCGCTCGGCTTCGTCGGTGTGACACTTGGCTGCACGCTGGGATAACACAGCCTACCTGTTGTTGTACTCGTCGTGCGGCGCATGCGGCGTGTGCGGTGCGTGCGGCGTGTGCGCGGCGTGCGGCGCGCGCTCGGGCTCGTCGGCGGCGGCGGGCCGGTGCGGCGCCGGCGCCGGCGGCGGCGGCGACACTTCGCTGCACGCTGGGAACACACAACAGTATATTTAGGATGGAATACTTCTATTTTAAAGCAGAGTATTGTGAAATGGTACTCCCACAATAGCGTTACAATAGTACATTACGACACAAGTACGAAAAACACGAAATTCGAAACGAGCGGCGATGTTTTAAAACACGACCGATAGGGAGCTCGTGTTTTAAATCGACACGAGTTAAGTATGAACTTCGTTTTTGCACGTGTCTCGTACCTACGACGTTTTTTAGTACAGATGGCCCTCCGAAGTTTTGGACCTGACGTAAAATGACCCACTTCTCGCACTAGAGCCTAAAAAGTACACCATCTGTACTAAAAATGTTATTTAACATCGTCTTTCTCTCTTTGACGTTCTAGTATTGTACGATAATATCAACTTTTTTGACTTTGCGATTTTGTAACACTTTTCACGCCGGTAACCGAATAATTTGAGACTAACTGATACGAAAAGATAAATCCGAAGGCCATTCGAATAATTAATACTTAACAAATCGATCATAGCCAAGATCTAGCCAAGTCACAAAATGTAAAGGAACGACATATTTATCGATCATATGATACTTTTTCATACTTTATTGTTGCATCGTTAGGCGTTTCGATTTACAGTTTCGACTTTACCAGATGTCGACTAACCAATACCCAACAAGTTTCAGTGTAAATCACAAAAGCTAGGAACTTTTCTTTTACAGTTACTATTAAACTGATTACTTATTTAACTGCTCACAATTTTATCAAAATATTACTAGACATTTTTATCTTCTTCTGACAATGATAATAAGTAAAACTGTTATCAATATATTCACTACTTCAACTGATCTTTAAAGATAGCGGATATTTGAATGAATTTGAATTTGATTTTAAAGCAGAGTATTCTATTGATCTTAGAGAAACCTTCGGAGTCGAAACACACGAAGGTAATGCTGCTGTCCTGCTTTCTCTTGTATAAGCTCGACGTCTCTTTCTCGGACCCGAACGGTATTCTAAATTCAAACGCAGTGTAACATGAATACGTTAGTCTGTTGTTTTAATCGGTCCTAAGTTACTTAACTCCTCGTCAGTGACGACAAAAATGGCGAAAAGTCGTTGTCTGTGGAGCCCAGTTCAGACGTTGTCACAGACAATTGCCAGGCCACCGATTTTAAGCTTCCCGTACAACGGCTCTTTCGCACAACGGCTGCACAAGGCCAATTTCTATGTGTCCTATTTCACTAGCTACACACCTCAATGAATATGCAAGAGACAGGTATACATTAGTCAGCTTTATTACTCAATGTCCAAATCGGGCTTCGCCACAGATGCGGGCGGTATCGGGCCTCGCCACAGATGCGGGCGGTTGATAAAATGTAAAAATAGGGCCTCGCCACTGACGAGTGGTTAAGAACCAAATCGACACCCACCTAAAGGGTCCAGCGAGTGCAGGTCAGCGTCAGACAGCACATGTGGCTCCGTGCTTGTTCCGTTCTCCACAATCTCTTCGATTATCACGGAAGAGTGCGCCTGTCAAACAAACGATATCAATGTTAAATGCTTACAATGGCGTCGAGACCCTGGGTCCGTGGGGCTCTGGTGCTTTGAGTCTCTTTAAACAACTTTCAAAGAGACTCAAAGATACCACAGGTGACCCAAGAGCTGGCAGCTACCTCGCTCAACAGATCAGCCTCGCGATCCAGCGGGGTAATGCTGCCAGCATCTTTGGTACCATGCCGCGGGGGCCGTTTTTAGATTTAGATTTAGTTTAGTTTAGTATATATTTATTTATAGTGTAGTTTGATAATATTATAGTTTTAATTTTGTATATTTTTGTCGCTTATAAATAAATAATTTTACTTCTTAAAAAAAAAAAAGCTTACATTTCAACATAATATGCATCGCTTATGTTGTGTGTGCGTGTATGTATATGTGTATATATACAGAGTGTAAGTCTAATACGAGCGAAGCTCTTAAGGGGTGTTAGTTTACGACATAATAAGTACATTCAAATAATTTTTACTTAAAATCAGAGCAGCAAAATCTTCCAATACAAAATAATTCAGCGCGCAATGTAAAGCAACATAGGCGAGTTAAGCACTCGTTGACAGCTAATTTCAAAAGCAGATGACATAACTGCCAAATCAACAATGACAAATGTTCGTACCTACATTGCTGCTCCGATAATCTTAAAAAAATTCTGTAAGGTCTAAATTAAGAGTAACTTTAAAAAAACCTTGTAATCCATGATTACACTAATGAATCCCATGCCTGGTTTAATTGATCGCCCGTATTAGATTTACACACTGTATATATATATGATTTGGGCGATGCATTTAACTAACTTGTTAGCAACCCTATGTGATTGTGTTAGTTTTAGGCTAAAATATTATCTACTAAGGAAACTAAGTCTACAATTAAAAATACTTAATAATGTATAGTCTTGTGTAACTTTTATGCGACTGTTTGTTTCTTAACCAATAAAATAAAATGTAGGGTGCCGGCAAGAGTAAATAATGGACAAGGACCCAATGAGGGTTTTTGATACTTTTTCTGCCACTATGGGATGGCAGCACCGGCGTGGCGTAAGGTCCAACGAACTGTCAAAATAAATAGTTAGTATACCTGCTGCAGCGTGGGCAGTTGGTTGTTGTTGTTGAGGCGTGGCCGGACGACAGCCCGTCCTCCACGATGGGGAGGTGCGTCACGACACGCGACTCGTGTCCATGTGTTCTCTATGTTAGTATACCTGCTGCAGCGTGGGCAGTTGGTTGTTGTTGTCGTTGTCGGAGGCGTGGCCGGACGACAGCCCGTCCTCCACGATGGGCAGGTGCGTCACCGACACGCGACTCGTGTCCATGTGTTCTCTATGTTAGTATACCTGCTGCAGCGTGGGCAGTTGGTTGTTGTTGTCGTTGTCGGAGGCGTGGCCGGACGACAGCCCGTCCTCCACGATGGGCAGGTGCGTCACGACACGCGACTCGTGTCCATGTGTTCTCTATGTTAGTATACCTGCTGCAGCGTGGGCAGTTGGTTGTTGTTGTCGTTGTCGGAGGCGTGGCCGGACGACAGCCCGTCCTCCACGATGGGGAGGTGCGTCACCACTACGCGGCTCGTGTCCATTTGCACTGGAAACAATAACACAAGTTAATATACAATGCTTAGAGGATTAATATAATACTTAATATTACATCCAACAGCCCATGAGATTACGGATATCGGAAATCTCGCTCTCATCTATCAGCTCTCACCTAGTTCACTGCCTTTGCTGGTCATGATGACAAGTAAAGGTTGAGGGTGCATTTCACGAGAATGTCGAGTACGTGACGTTATTCAATGCATATGCTCCGAAAGTGATTTTCGCATGTGTACAGGAATTAATTTTATAGTACTTTTTCGCACGGCCTTGTCAGTATTGCCGTGATAGTCTGGTTTTCCTCCCATAATGCATTGTAAAATGTTGTATTATACACTACACATGTTGAAATGTTCAGAGGCCCTACCGCAAAACCACGAACGAAGTGTTGACAGGGATGTCACAGTTACGTATGATTTCAGGAGTATAGACAACACTTCGTTCATGGTTCGCGGTAGAGCCTCAGGAAGACAATCTTCACAGGCGGGAACACAATCTCCTGGTCGACATCTCACCTTTCATCTCGCTCAGCTCGTTCTCCATGATGATGAGCGAGAGGTCGCTGCCGTCGCTGGTGTCGGGCGACATGAGGCGGTCCAGAACACTATCTCCCGGTCGACATCTCACCTTTCATCTCGCTCAGCTCGTTCTCCATGATGATGAGCGAGAGGTCGCTACCGTCGCTGGTGTCGGGCGACATGATCCGCTCCAGAACACAATCTCCCGGTCGACATCTCACCTTTCATCTCGCTCAGCTCGTTCTCCATGATGATGAGCGAGAGGTCGCTACCGTCGCTGGTGTCGGGCGACATGATCCGCTCCAGAACACAATCTCCCGGTCGACATCTCACCTTTCATCTCGCTCAGCTCGTTCTCCATGATGATGAGCGAGAGGTCGCTACCGTCGCTGGTGTCGGGCGACATGATCCGCTCCAGAACACAATCTCCCGGTCGACATCTCACCTTTCATCTCGCTCAGCTCGTTCTCCATGATGATGAGCGAGAGGTCGCTACCGTCGCTGGTGTCGGGCGACATGATCCGCTCCAGAACACAATCTCCCGGTCGACATCTCACCTTTCATCTCGCTCAGCTCGTTCTCCATGATGATGAGCGAGAGGTCGCTACCGTCGCTGGTGTCGGGCGACATGATCCGCTCCAGAACACTATCTCCCGGTCGACATCTCACCTTTCATCTCGCTCAGCTCGTTCTCCATGATGATGAGCGAGAGGTCGCTACCGTCGCTGGTGTCGGGCGACATGATCCGCTCCAGAACACAATCTCCCGGTCGACATCTCACCTTTCATCTCGCTCAGCTCGTTCTCCATGATGATGAGCGAGAGGTCGCTACCGTCGCTGGTGTCGGGCGACATGATCCGCTCCAGAACACAATCTCCCGGTCGACATCTCACCTTTCATCTCGCTCAGCTCGTTCTCCATGATGATGAGCGAGAGGTCGCTACCGTCGCTGGTGTCGGGCGACATGATCCGCTCCAGAACACTATCTCCCGGTCGACATCTCACCTTTCATCTCGCTCAGCTCGTTCTCCATGATGATGAGCGAGAGGTCGCTACCGTCGCTGGTGTCGGGCGACATGATCCGCTCCAGAACACAATCTCCCGGTCGACATCTCACCTTTCATCTCGCTCAGCTCGTTCTCCATGATGATGAGCGAGAGGTCGCTACCGTCGCTGGTGTCGGGCGACATGATCCGCTCCAGAACACAATCTCCCGGTCGACATCTCACCTTTCATCTCGCTCAGCTCGTTCTCCATGATGATGAGCGAGAGGTCGCTACCGTCGCTGGTGTCGGGCGACATGATCCGCTCCAGAACACAATCTCCCGGTCGACATCTCACCTTTCATCTCGCTCAGCTCGTTCTCCATGATGATGAGCGAGAGGTCGCTACCGTCGCTGGTGTCGGGCGACATGATCCGCTCCAGAACACAATCTCCCGGTCGACATCTCACCTTTCATCTCGCTCAGCTCGTTTTCCATGATGATGAGCGAGAGGTCGCTACCGTCGCTGGTGTCGGGCGACATGATCCGCTCCAGAACACAATCTCCCGGTCGACATCTCACCTTTCATCTCGCTCAGCTCGTTTTCCATGATGATGAGCGAGAGGTCGCTACCGTCGCTGGTGTCGGGCGACATGAGGCGGCGCGGCGGCGCGGCGGGCGAAGCGGATCCGCTCCAGGCGGCGCCGACGCGGAGCGCCGCTACGTTCGGCGAGCCGTAGCACGAGCGTTGTTGCTGCCAGAACGGAAAATGTATATTTGACTAGGAGTTTTGTCTGCAGAATCTAGATTGAATACAGGCTTGGAAGTTGGGCGAGCCATAGTGCGAGCGTTGTTGCTGCCAAAATAATACACCACTATAGTATAGGCCGGCCGAAGACATATAGAATAATCGTCTGAGGCGGGCAACCCCATATTTCCGGCCGAGGTACGTATACTGCTTTTCTCAGTCATCATCATCATCATATCAGCTGAAAGACATCCACTGCTGAACATAGGCCTCCCCCCAAGATTGCCACAATGACCGGTCCTGCGCCACCCGCATCAAGCGGACTCCTGCGACCTTCACCAGGTCATCAGCCTACCTTGTGGGGGGCCTACGCAAGCGACGCCTTACGGTACGTGGCCGCCTCTCGAAAAGCTTTTCTCAAACATGCAATGAAATAAACAACGAAATACTATGCATGAAAATTATATACATTGTATTGCATAGTCGTAGAATGTCATGATGGCTAGGAAGTTGGGCGAGCCGTAGCACATCACGAACAACGAACATTGTTGCTGCGAGAACGGAAATGTATACTTGACTAGGAGTTTTGTGTCGTAAGCGACACCCGCGGGAAGAGTTGGGGTGGTGACACTGTTGACAAATGTACTGTTACTGCCGTCACCTACCTGTAACCCTAGGAAGTTGGTGTGGTTATGCGTCGTGTGTGGAGAGTCCAGAGTGTCGGTGTGAGGCCACTCGGCGTCGCTCCCCTCGACTCCGTTCTCCGACGGACACTCTTGCGTTTGACGCCGGAGCTCGTAATCTAACTCCTGTAGACCAGAATAGTAACTATTTAGTAGAATCTAGAAAATGTATATCCATCCGTCTCTTTGGGGTGGGTGTGACGATGCACGAAAGAGACGAATACTGGTCAAACTATATTTGGACAAAAAACAAAAGAAGTACGAGATTATAGAAAGGCTAGTACATATGTTAGGTTGCATACGTTTGCTTAAGCTTGGTTTAAACAAAATTTTATGACCTGTAGAGTTTTCTGTTTATGTTTCATTGTCTGGTTAGGACTACCAGATCATGTCAGATCAGATAAGAGTTTTTCGTGGTATCGAACAAATTAGCTAGATGCTGATTCTTGTGAATCTTGACTTTGTCGGGTTAGAGGCAGAACCAACTGACCTTGAAGATTGTATTTTATGCCAACGGCATAGAAAACTATTTGCTAAATCATGTTTTACCGAAATGGTTGGCTCTGCCTCTAAACCGGCGCTTTGTTCTTCCCAACTTCCCATGAAAAACGTTCTAGATACTGTATGATAAGGTTCCATTGCGTCTAGCACACAATCAAAATACATTGTATACAGGGTGTAATCGATAAGTGTTTACAGGCCATAATTCCGTAAATATGAGAGATATCAGAAAAAAATTAACTGATATCGAAAGTACGTTACCCAACGACTTAAATTACATTAATAACTATTTTGAAATAAAATCAAAAATATCTTAAATATTAACTTCAAACCCTCCAATAAAGTTCATTCAAAGACTAGTTTAATACGAATATTTTTTTATTTAAGAATAAATGTTAGATCAATTATTTCATAAACGGTAGTATTATTATTTTATTACGATGTATTCGTACAAATAACGAATCTCTAACAGTTTTATCTCTTACGACACCCGACATTCTTTAAGGCTGTAAGTCGTCATACTAAATGTATGGGAGCGTTTTAAGTTAGTATTTTTAATATTACATCATCTATTTAGAAAAAGTTATTAATGTAATTTTACTCGTTAGGTAACGTACTTTCGATATCGGTTAAAAGTTTTCTGATATCTCTCATATTTACGGAATTATGGCCTGTAAACACTTATCGATTACACCCTGTATAGTAACGTGAGGTTCAAACTTGAGGTATTTTTTAATGAAAAATATAATTTAATCAAATGAACTCAAAATAGGTCAGATCTGTGCGAACAACAACAGATGCTCAAGTGGAATCCTTACCTGAAAATTAACAATCTCATCATTGCTGTTCAACTGCTGCCCCGCCACAGCTGGACACCTGAAGAACTCTTCCAGAACCTTCCTCGTCTCCGAGAACTCGTACAGGTAGTCGAACGCTGCCGACCCTGACGGTGGAGTCACGTCTCTACTCTCCGTCACTATGCGCTGGAAGGAGACGGACGAAGTTAGGGCTGTGCATTTTCAAACGTTTTCAATGGATTACAGTTGCGCGAAGTTTAGGGAAAATGAGTGGCTTTCGTTTTTAACAAAGGCTTATTTTTACCAATGATCTTCGAGGATTGGATCCACTGTTTGCATAATAAAGTTGTTGAATTATAAAACAAAGTTTTTTCCTGCATAAACTATGATGATAGAAATACAATCCAGTGATAATACATAGTTAACTACTAGTATTCTTCAAATAGGTTTTATAAGGTCAGTACGTATACGGCTAAGTCCGGCATTTTTTATTTTGAAGAAAAGTCCGTCATTTGCGTTTTATACTGTTTAATTAGGGTCGGAAATCAGTTGGTAGACGGACTTTCCTGATATACGGTCGTACCCACATTGACCTTAAATCTAATGTCAATAACACTAACTGTATACGTTTCATTATTTTCCCGTAACTACACCTGACCCAATATTTAATTGTACGATTTAGAGCTACTTGTAAATATATCTAAAAATGCCGTGCCCAATATGCCTGGTGCCAAATAGATTCCAATGAAAAAAGATTTGTATTTTAAACATTACAAATTATTAACGGTGAACATCATAAACCATTCTTATAATAAACAGCATTCAAGTGTCATATACCGTCTTAATACAAAGTGCAAAAAATTTAGTGACTTAGATTTAAGAATGTCTATTTCGAAAGTGCTAGGGGGTTACCATGATCTGTTAAATGCAATTCAGTTTAGACCCAGATTGACAGTTTTTACTACTAGGTCCTAATCCTAAGTAGATCGTGGTAACCTCCCAGTATTTAATTAAAACTACTAACCTGCGGAAATCCAGGTCTTGGTGACCTGACAGTCTGTTTCTGACTCCCTATTCCGTATCTCCGCGGTGACCCTTCGTATTCAGCAATAGGCAGCTCTCCTATCACCCTTGTAACTCTCCCTTTGTCTTCGTCTCCCGACATCCACACCCCAGAGGGACTCGCATCACTCCTCTCCTCACCAGGACTCGACTCACTCTCACTTAACTCACTTTTATTGTTCATCACATCACTGTCACCGTTTTTCATATTGTCTAAAGTCCTTTTTACACTCAAATCGATTTCGTTATCGCTAGCGTCCGGGTCCATCCGAAGACCTAAGGACACAGAATTCAATATCACTGAAAATAAATGAGAGAAAAAACCAATCGTGAATAAGTTTGGGTTAACAAAGGAAAGGAGAAAATTAGTATGTTAAGGATAAGAGAAAGACTAGAAACTAGAAGACACGAACATTAATGCATCTACTAAAGACAATGAACGATCGCATGAATTGAATCTAAAGACCGTTTAGCCATTTCAAATAACTATTTATTGGGAACGAGCACTAAAACGTAATCGCAGAAACTTTTATTAAAAATATCACGAACAACAATGAGAAAAAGAGATATTTAATACTCAATGAAACTGGAGTATTTAATAAACGTTCCTGCATTTGAGCACTTTTAAACAACCGAACCGGTAAATAGACCTGAGTATACTTTGAGAATGCAAATATACTGTTATGAAATAAGTTTGATAATAACACTAAATTAGTTAATTAGTTGTTGAAAGACATAAACAAAACATTACAAGCTAACTTGACAAACAATCAAATTAATAAGTGTAATCACCTGTTTTTAAAGGGAAGGTAAACCAAACTCGATCTGTTAACGCGAATGGAACAATGCTTATAAATACGACGTAAATTTTCTTTAACGGAATAAGCGTTCCCAATACGTTCAAACCGTGCATTCTCAGAGTAACCCGCCAGTAAAAAGAAACTTCCATAATCACCTTTCCAGTCTTCATTATCGTCAAAAACGACGACCTCTCCATCGGCAACGACCGCTATGGGGCTACTTTTCGTGCTCACGTCATTTGTTTTATGGGGGTCCAGTATTGGCGAACTGTTTTTGGGGATGCCCATCGTCTCCTCAATGATGGGCTCCCGGTCCCCGTTTGTGTATGTTGGTGACGTGTGTCGTGATATCATTTTTTTAGGCTCATTGTTTAGCCTGTGCAAGGATATCTGGAAAGAATTCTAGTTTTAAGTCTAGTGTAAGCTTGACCCTAGCGTATTTTTTACTTTTAAGTGTATGGGTACGTTTTAAATTGATTGCGTGTCAGAGACTCGTTGCCGAAAAGTGTTTTTTGTATATTAATTTGTAATTATGTTTATCGTATAATAATTAATCATGTTTCGTCTCCTTAATAGATACGATCTTCATATCAAAAATATATTTATTCTGTTCAGGTGTTCTGTTATGATATGTAGTATTTACCTGATATGTTTTCAGTGATTTGTATTTGTAACTACACCCTACACTAGCGTCAAGCTTTAATATTTGAACATAATAAATAGCAGACCATCAGCCCAATGGTAAAATGTTAATAACGATTACAGAACCATAGGCGAATCTTAGAATTTTACCAAAAAAATATTATCTGGAGAATCTGTTATAGTTTTGTATAACGATTCTAGATTCACCCTTGGAATGGAAAAAAGTTTCGGACAGGCAACGTGCAAAATGGGCTGATGATGATGAAGACAAGACTACTCAAAATGCTTGGGAAGTACTATTTAAACATTCTCTAAATAACTCAATTTCCTGGCAGATTCCATTTGGTGAATGCATGAACCGACACTTATAAAAGGCATATAAAAAGAAAGTTATTTTCTGCGACAACAGAGTTGTCTTTAAGGCATTTTGATATTTTAAAGGAATCTGATAGGAAACAAAGAACAATTTACTTTAAGTATATACTAAAAAAACATAGTTATACCGTCAATGCTTTAAGGTTTCAAATGCACATTGATAATAAAATACTATTTTATGTACAAAGAGACAGCAATATCTTTTCAGCAGACGATATAACAAGTAAAAACAAGACTATTCGTAACTGGCGCAGTCTGGTAGGATAGTTAAACTATATTCAGCTATATATAATTACCTCATTACTAAGGTTGTCCGAATAGTCGAGGGTGTCCTTCCCCAGCGACCGCACCTTGTTCCGAAGGTTGTGCTTGTGAGTGTTGCTGTGTCTGAGCTTGCGGACCGCTTTGGTCCGACTTTGCGAATACAGTTCGCGGCCTCCTGCTATTTCTATTATCCTGGTAACAAATTATACGTATTTTAGCAGTGATGACTATCTAAACCTAAATAATAAACTGAAAAGTCGCCTAGCAATATCGTAAAGGGAGTTTTCGTTTCAAATTCTCAGTAATATGACCTAGATATGAAAACAACGTACAGCTTTTTAAAGGGGTCCATATTGGCACTTATACAATTTTTTCTTCGAATATTTTTACTAATACCGTTTTTTACTCATAATCATCATTACTCCGAATTTTTTTCTCATACTTTTTTTCTTACTAAAAATTATACTTCTACCTACAATGTTCATAACGATTTTTATTTCGAAATTTTATCCTCCTAAAGTCGTCAAGTAGATTAATCTATACTCATAAAGTTATTTGAAATAAATTGTTTATTTATAAACATTTTCCCATTAGGTTCACTCTGTTGTGTTATAATTCTTTTATGAATAACATAAACTATGTAGTCATAATGGGCTTTGTGCAGAAACTGTTGTGACATACTCAACTTTAGCATATTTCTTTGTGGCAGATTTCGAGTTGTTCGAATATTAATCGAGCATAATTTCGATGCTCCTATTTATGATGAGGCATAATCTGGATGTGCATAAAAAGTATCGGCATAGTTTGTTTTAACATAACAGAGAAGGAATAATTACAACCTCTCAATATAATCCAGGTAGTAGTAATATTCTATACGTTACTTACTGTGTTACTGAGCTGAGTACTTTCTAGGTTGCTAAAAAAAAAAAAACCTAACCTAACCTAACCTATCCGAGTCGGATCTGCCCCGGAAGGTTTTGTTCGCTCGCTTCGCTCGCTCACTGCAGAAATTTTCACCCTCACAGCAAATCTGCCTGATGAAAAAGGCATGTTTCGAACATGTGGCTACATGCCCAAAAAAAATGCAAATCTAATTTCTGTCTTATAACACTCGGCGTAATTAATGATATGCCAAGATAGTTTCGGACAAAATAATATTCGAAATATTGTTATTTAAGCCAAGTGATGTTTCTGTCTCATTAAGTTGATGCCAAAATAGATTATACCAAGTCTGTTATGTCCTAAGCGTTTCGGACAAAAAAAGTTTAGAGGGAACCCGTTTAGTACAGTACAACTCTGCCACAACCTGATTTGTGCAGGTAGCTAGTTTACAGTAATAGTACGATTTATATTTAATTAAACAAAAATAATTCATACATAAAACCAGTACAGATAAAAATAAATACCTATAACATTAGAATATATAGCATAAAATAAGTATAGTGAAAAATTATATAAACATAAAAGTTAGTACTAAAAATATGTATGAAAAACAATATTATGAACATAAATAATTCTATGTGATGATGATTATGAACAAAGATTATTCTAAATACCGATCATTATGAAGTTAAATTGTATAAGAAAAAATTTCGGAGTTCCAATAATCTAAGTTGCAATTTTATAAATACTTTGGCGCACCCTTTTTAAAGCGGGTTCACTTGAACCGAAATAATAAGGCAACAAAACAAAGTAGGTAACCAAATATAAATTTTTAAGCTAACACGGTCATTTACATAATTAGTAAACGGGATATTTACCATGTATATTGGGTGCTCAATAATTGCGAGGAAATTAGAGACTTTACATCTCTCATCTCTTGTTATTATTATTATATTTCAATTTATTTTAAAACAATTTTATGTTTTAGTTTTCTTTAATGCGAGATGTACCATGATTGTTTGAAAAAAACAAGTCCCACCAAGTTTCTTACTGGTTCTTCTCGGGTCAGCGGTGTAGGGTTAGAACCGGAAGTAGTTTTAATACTTAGACGATTCAAAAGAGTTTGTTGCTATTTCAATTTGAATAAAGAATTATTTGTCTTTGACTTTGCAATTTACATGGTAAATATCCCGTTTTAAGGTAACCAAAAAGATTAGTTACATGTTTACTAGAACGTCGGAATTAATAATTGCCATATTATATTACGGTGTAAGAAAGATAAAAATAGTATTTTATTATTGGCGTAGAAAACTTTCACTCCCGTTCCACACACAATTTTAAGAACAAATAATGTCGTTGAAGGCACATAATTTTGAACCGAACCAATTAGTTGTTTTAGCAAAATAAGCGTCCCAGCCATCTTGTTAATTACCAAAACTGAAATATACTTCCGTAATGACGAGGCGGCAAATTTATCTCGATTTCGAAGTCGAAACGCAGAAATGTGCTACGTAGGCAAAGCCTAAATTATTCCAGTTTCAAGTTAGCCGTATTCCATTTCCTAAATTTGTAATATGCAACGAATTTCCATCAAAGAGGTCGCACCGTTGGGCACCGTGCCATACTGTAGCAAGTAGCGAAACCTTCCGCTCTAAAATACTCTATTCAGTCGAACTATTTCGGGAACGATTATTCCTGACTTCCTATTGGTCCCAATGGGGTGGGGACAAATAATTGGGAATTTAACGACTGATTCCTTATCTCGAGACTTTCGTTAGTACGATTTGTGCCAGGATTAAAAGGGATGGGTTGGGTGTACAAAGTAGTGTTGATTATTAAACTTGAAAAAGGATTAGCAAAGCTCGGACTCGGACTAATAATCGCTAAAAAGTTACCACACAGAATACAACAACGGGGTATAAAAACACGGTGTAAAACGAGGAAAGGAAATAGTTTGAGCACTGCATGAATCAGGTCATAAGAATCCAAAAAAGAAAAGATCCCAGGTCGAAACATGATCTTTATGAAACATGACAAAAAAACAGTATCGGTTATACGGTGCACACTTTAACTATCGTGTATATTATATACTCATAAATTTAATCTCATAATAGAGCTGTATGTATTACTACTTAGTACGTCATATTTTTTGCAGATGAACGTAAAGTGCCAAAAAAAGTTACGAAAGTTTTCAAAGTAAATGTACCTATCAGGTTTTCATGCTAATGCAACACTCAGAAACATAGTATGATAGTATACAGAAATGCTTTATGGAACTAAGAAGGTTTGCTTCTAGAAGCTATTATCATTTGCATATTTTAAGTCAAAACAACGCAGCTTTGAGATGGTACTGCACATAAGATATTTATTCTAGCTGTGCAAAGTTACAAACTTGAACTAGTTGGATTGCGCTTTGCTATTAAGATAATAGGACCAACTGGGATCTGGGACTCGCTTTTTATCAGGGATTTAACAAAACTTTATTACCTTTGTTTTATAGCGAAGACTCAGTCGAATAGAATGCAAATCCCATTTATTGGTCCCCAAACTGATATTTTCGAACAACATTAAAACTGAAAGTTTTATTGAGGTCCTACCCCCGAGTGGCTTTTAAATTTGTAGTGAATGTTGGATTCTGTTTGCTTAAATTTCTGATAGTGCATTATTTATTTATTAAGAACAAAACACAATCTCACCACAGTCTCACCGTTAGCTACTAAGCTATGAACTAGGGGCTATAAACACGAACAAGAGATCGCACTCCCGTGTAAAAAAAAGGTGAGACCAGTGCCTTTAGCTTTTGTACGGAGGAGTTTGAGCGGTCAGTGAAGTTGTCTGTCCGCAAAGCACGCCCATATAACTCACATGCCTTCACTTTCCGAACTATATGACTTACCTAGAGTCTCTAAGTTTGTAGGCACTCCCCTTGGAGTTGAGTATGACTAGCTGGCTCTCTCGTTCTTCGTCGGAGGACACGTTGTTGATGCTGTGTTCGCGACCCTCCAAGCCGGAGTTCAACCTGGAATTGTTAGCAATTAGTTAGTAAGCTTGCTTATAATATGAAGAGAAAAGCAGTTGTTAAAGTTAGTTTGGTTCTTTGACGTCAAGCCAGAAAATTTAGCGAGCCGTTGCTACTTTCTATTGCTCTAGAGCCTTACCTACATGCATTTGGCAGTCTGTCCTTCAGACCAAACGGAGTCGGATATCTAGTAGATCTCTCCGTCCGTCCTCCTGACCTGTCATGGTGGTGCATCTTCCTCATCTGACATTTGGGGAAGAACCGAGTCATGTGCTCACAGCTGTCCGGTCCGCTCATGTGTCCAGTCCATCTGTCCGTCCCACCCCTACAGAGATTTACATCTCGCACACTCGTTCGTTCTACCTATCGTGGCGGTGCATTCTCGGGCGGCACTTAGGGAAGAGCCGCGTGATGCGCTCTCCGTCTTCCAGTCCGTCCGTCCCTGTGTCCGTCCGTCCCTCTGTCCGTCCGTCCCCCTACCTATCGTGGCGGTGCATCCTCGCCCGGCACTTGGGGAAGAGCCGCGTGATGCGCTCGCTGTCTTCCGGTCCGTCCGTCCCTGTGTCCGTCCGTCCCTCTGTCCGTCCGTCCCCCTACCTATCGTGGCGGTGCATCCTCGCCCGGCACTTGGGGAAGAGCCGCGTGATGCGCTCGCTGTCTTCCGGTCCGTCCGTCCCTGTGTCCGTCCGTCCCTCTGTCCGTCCGCCCTCCCTACCTATCGTGGCGGTGCATCCTCTGCCGGCACCTAAGGAAGAGCCGCGTGATGCGCTCGCCGCCTTCCGGCCCGTCCGTCCGTCCGTCCGTCCGTCTGTTCCTCCTACTTGTCGTGGCGGTGCATCCTCGGCCGGCACTTGGGGAAGAGCCGCGTGATGCGCTCTCCGTCTTCCGGTCCGTCCGTCTGTCCGTCCATCCTCCCTACCTATCGTGGCGGTGCATCCTCGGCCGGCACTTGGGGAAGAGCCGAGTGATGCGCTCGCCGCGATCCGGTCCGTCCAAGCAACCGTCCGTCCGTCTATCCGTCCCTACCTATCGTGGCGGTGCATCCTCGGCCGGCACTTGGGGAAGAGCCGAGTAATGCGCTCGCCGCGATCCGGTCCGTCCAAGCAACCGTCCGTCCGTCTATCCGTCCTCCCTACCTATCGTAACGGTGCATCCTCGGCCGACACTTGGGGAAGAGCCGCGTGATGCGCTCTCCGTCTTCCGGTCCGTCCGTCCCTGTGTCCGTCCGTCCGTCTATCCGTCCTCCCTACCTATCGTAACGGTGCATCCTCGGCCGGCACTTGGGGAAGAGCCGCGTGATGCGCTCTCCGTCTTCCGGTCCGTCCGTCCCTGTGTCCGTCCGTCCGTCTATCCGTCCTCCCTACCTATCGTAACGGTGCATCCTCGGCCGGCACTTGGGGAAGAGCCGCGTGATGCGCTCTCCGTCTTCCGGTCCGTCCGTCCCTGTGTCCGTCCGTCCGTCTATCCGTCCTCCCTACCTATCGTGGCGGTGCATCCTCGGCCGGCACTTGGGGAAGAGCCGCGTGATGCGCTCGCCGCCGTCGGAGCCGGGCGTGGAGTCCGCGTCCGCCCCCCGCACCGCGCTCATGTCGACGCCACCCTCACGCCTGCACCCGCGATGGCACTGCAAACAAGATGGTGTTTTATTTTAACATTTATTTGACGCTTTGGTGCCGCTACAAGTACATGCCGCGCGTACCGAAAGCGGACTGTTATCTTCGAAGTGTTCCGAAGCGGACACATGCACGTGCTTTTTAGGGTTCCGTAGTAAACTAGAAACCCTTATAATATTATGATCCATCTGGATTTGGCAAAACGGACAGATGTCCGTCTGTCTGTCTGCAGTATAACTCATTGGTCGTTAGTAAAATATGAACCTTTTTGGGAAAGTGCAGCCAACTATTCGTACCTACATTCTTTTAATTTGTCACCTATTTCTACTAACGGAGGTTGTTGGACAGAGTATATTATGTGAATTTCTTCATAGGTATATTAGTTGCGGTCAAATAGCCACTTGAAATTTAAACCGCGACCCCAATTTCATAACAACATATCGGTTTTTCTAATTAGACACGGTATCGTGCCGATCACGTCGTCAGCACGTAGAAGATATGTTTACCAGACTAAGTATTTCTCATCTTATTAGAGACACATGGTCTGTCTGTATACGTAAATACCTATATCATCGACTATTCAGTTATAACCCGTCTGATGTCGTGTCGCATCATTAGCGGCGGTCTGCCGGCGCCGACTCGTCAGCTCCATTCAAACGTGAACATAGACAGATCTAGACACTGGCCTTACTATGAGTTCACGTTAGCTAATAGTCGCCGTACCATGAGTTGGAAAGTAAAGGATACGTTAGGTTTTACTCGATACGTATATCTTCGAGAATGATCGGGAGTGGTATAACAAATGATTGAATATTTGAATGAGTTTCCTTTTTTTGCTGCATCCCTTTGCCATGAAAAGTGCCAGTTGATAACGATCACTAGATATCACTATTGCGATCCCCGATCTGCTAGTTCATGCCAGATTGCCAGTGCCAAATGGCACCCGTTAACGAGCTAAAACGTCATTACCGTTCAAACCAAATTAAATGGCCGTAAATGACAAGTTTACCCTCGTAAATTGAACGGACAGTATCCTTATAATGAATACAGCCTATTCATCCTTATTTAGTAAATGGAACCCTAAAGGCCCGGCCACGACATTGGTCTAAGGCGACCAGCGGCGAGCGAATCCATGAGTTGGAGCGGGATGCCGATTTGTGTACTCCCTCTCGCACGTATGTTTTTCCGCTAAGCCGGTCGCCTTAGACCAATGTCGTGACCGAGGCATAAAGGCTGGGCCACATCGGATGCGTGTGCAGAGCGTGCACGTGCGCGTGTGTGTGGCGTGCGCGTTGAAGCTTCGGAAATGCCATAGTGGATGGCACACCGCTTGCACGTCACGCGCACGTGTACGCCATGCAAGTGGTGTGCTATCTAATATGACATTTACATACCCTACTACGCGCACATGCTGCACACGCATCCGGTGTGGTTAGGCCTTTATAGATTCGTCATGTCATGTCCGTCTATGCGCCTGTCACAGACGATTTACCTACTCGGAAACTATTAGTACTGTAAAGGTGCATTCAGACCAATTATGAATGGTATTTTTTATTTATTCGATGTTCATTAGCGTGTGGTGTGTCAAGGGAAATGTTCCTAGAAGACATTTAATACAAACGAACCGTTGAGGAAGGGTTGGAGTGGTGACAAATGTATTCTTACTGCTGTCACTATGTGGCTAATGACCGTTGTAAATTCTATGTTTTAGTATTAATAGTAGGGATTGAAAAAGATTCAGTATAAAATTGTTCCCGAACATTTATTTTCATCCTCATCTACTTGGATTTACATTGAAGGGGCATTCCATGGAAACGTTCGTAAGCGACACTGTCTTTTATTTATTTACTTTTTATTTGGGGCATCAACAC